>VZRN01002545.1:0-88468 GCA_013397935.1 Dasyornis broadbenti
GCAGCCGCCGAAGTGGATTTGACCCTGCCTGCGTCTGAGATTCAAGTATCCACTTTTGACGTCTTAGATTGCACCTCTGCTAAAGAGGATGATATGTGTAAATCTAAATCTTCTGTATTTAGAATGCCTAAAATTTCTCTTTCTAAAAGTTTCAAACCTCATGGTCAAAACCAATCTGTATTTGATGTTTCTGTTTCAGAAACCCTTTGTCATTCTTTAACAGACGAAACTTCTGTTCTTTCAGAGATTATTGGATCTAAACCTTTGCATGACGTTAAGGGAGATAGTGTCTCTAAAAGTACTAAATTCAGAGTCCCTAGCATTGGGTTCTCTAAAGCTGATGTGAGTTCATCTAAAATTGATCTGGACTCCTCATTACAAAAAGGGGATATTACTCTTACTAAATACCAAACTAATCTAGCAGAATCTCAACCTAAACTTGCATCTCTTGCTGATGAAAATCTTTCAGATTTTGAAATTTTAAGTGAAGATGGTTCTGAGGAGCAGGGAGGTCTTAAGCTAGAAGGTAAAACAACATCTGCTGAAATATCTTTGGTTGACACGGAGGTCACAGTTAAAATTCCCAAATTCCGAAAACCAAAATTCAGAATTCGATCTAAGGGAAAAGCATCTGAAAGTGACATTGGTTTCCATGTGGAATCTGAAACTTCCAAGGAAAGGATAACATCTGATATGACTGATCGTGATACTGAAAAACCTGCTCAAATCTCTGATGCCCAACTTGGTGTAAAGTTGCATAAACCTTCCCTTGCAGTTGTTCTGGATACACCCACATTGGATCCCAATCTCTCACCAATGGAAGTTACCTTGCCAAAATTAGAAGCAGAAATGCGTGGGCCAGATTTAGAGTGTAAAGCAGAACAGGAAGCAGTTTCAGGAGAGAAGGGTGCTGAGGAGAAAGAAAACAAATTTAAATCATCAAAATTCAAACTGCCTTCGTTTAGGTGGTCGCCAAAGAAAGAAGCTATTGCTCCTTCTCATGTTGAGGAACATCTTGAAGGACCCACTTTGTCTACTTCATCTGGAGACACAAGATCTGAATTAACTTTTCCTACTCCTGAGAATCAATACCTCCGTGTAGAATTTGATACAACAGAAAAAGATGGCGAAAAGGTCAAAACCAAGAAGTCCCAATTTACCATGCCAAAGATCTCTTTCCCTAAAATTAAGGGGCAGAAAGTCCAGGTCTCTCTGCCTGTACTGGAAACTGATGTTTCTGGACCCAAACAAGAAAAAGAAGGTGTTTCAGTACAGAAATCTGAGAAAGGGAGTTGTGGAGAAGGGGCAGGACTGGGTATAAAAGTGCCAAAAGTTACAGTCCCAACTTTGGAATTTTCCAAACCAGAAGCCAAAGCTCCCAAAACAGAGACGGATATTAACATGCCTACAGGTGAGGTCATACTTCCGACCTGTGAAGAAGATAAGCTGACATTGAAATCAGCTGCTGCTAATGCCAGCCTCTCCACCTCAGACATTAAGATGATAACTGAAGATTCGCTTGAGGTGAAGAGTCCTGACATAGGTGTTGAAAGAACATCAAATGAAATTGCTGTGGGTGATGTAGAAATAAAAGTTGAAGGTTCTGAAGGGAAAACCAAAATGTCTAAATTCCAAATGCCAAAGGCAGGAATTACACTTTCTAAAGGGAAAGGGTCAGAAAAAGATGTTGGCCAAAACAAATCAGAAGTCAAGAATCCCCAGCTAAAAGCAATGGTAGAAATATCTGACATTGCTGTTGAAGCACCAAACTTGGAGATGGAATGTGGCACTGGAACAGAGACTTACATCCCTGAAGTAAAAATGACCAAAACTGATATTAAGGCATCAGAGGCTGATGTTCACCTCCCACCAGCTGACATTTCTATTCCAAAAACAGACAGTGATATTCAGGATTCGGATGCAGCAGTAAAAATCAAGGGGGAAATAAAGCAAGATGGAGATGGAGAAGAGAAAGAAGGACATTTCAAAATGCCAAAATTCAAACTTCCATCCTTCAGTTGGTCACCGAAGAAGGAAGCAAGTGTTAAACCAGATTCTGGAGCAAATTTGGAAGAGCAAAAGCTTGCTGTCATGTCAAGCAGAATAGACACAGAAGTCAAAGGAACTGCAACTGATGAACAAGGTAGTGGGCCAGACCTTGATCTGGAAATATCTGCAGGAAAAGTTGAACAAAAAAGTCCAATTAAAAAGCCTCAATTTGTCATGCCTAAAATTTCACTCTCCAAGATCAAGGTTCCAAAATCTCAGTCTCGTTCACTAAAAGATGAAGCTGATGCTACTCATCTTAAAACAGAAATAGAGGGTGATGATTCAATTACGATCCCTGATATAGAAAAAAGTCACTCCGGAGGGACTGAAGAAGGAGCACAAATAAGCATAAAACTGGCTGACACTAAGGTCCATACTCTGGAGTTTTCCAGAATAGAAACTGAAGCCTCTAAAACTGAAATGACACTCAGCTCAGCAAAGATTGATGCTTCTTTGACTCCCTCAGAGGGGAGTTTTCAACAGGTTGAGTTTAAAATAACTTCTACCAATGAATGTAACATTCAGAAAACAGGTATTAAGCTCCCCAAAGGAGAAGCTTCAGTTGATTTGAAGAGCCCTGATATACTAACAGAAAGCTCATCAGTTGTGGATGAAAGAAAAGTGAAATTGGAAGGTCCTGAAGGGAAGATTAAAATGCCCAAATTCCAGAAGCCGAAGTTTGGAATCTCCCTAACAAAAGGGAAAGGCCCAGAGACAGAGGTCAGCTCTCCAAAAATAGAAGCTGAGCTACCCCCACTAAAAACAACAAACGAAATTGCTGACATTGCTGTGGGAGTTCCAGCATCAGAGCTTGTATCTGATATGTCAGATCCTGGAGTAGTTGATGGTAAGATAAAAACACCCCAAGTTCTGATGGGTGGCATTGAAGCTGCAAAGGTAGACATAAGCACCCAGTCAGTGTCTAAACTAAAGACAGAGGGAGTTATCGAGAGTCTTGAGGAGATCAAATTAAAAGAACATGAAATAAAAGATGAAGAAGTTCAGCCTGAAGAACATCAAGGATGGTTTAAAATGCCAAAATTCAGAATACCTGGATTTGGCCGGTCATCCTTAAAGGAAAAAAAAAGTGATGCTGATGTTGAAATTAGTATGGAAAAAGCTCAGGCAACTACTCCTTCTGCAAAAGTACAAACTGAAACAAGTATTCCTGAAAATACCTTCTCATTACCACATGCAGTTGCTGAAATTACTATTGGAAAAGACGGGATTCAAAAATTAGGAGATTCTGTGAAGAGTTCTGATGTCAGCGTGCCAAAGATGGAAGGAGCTATTTCATTATCCACAGAAAGATCAGATAGTAGAGTGAATATTCCAACAACTGAAACTTACGCAGATGTAGTTAAGCGCAGTGCTGAAGGACATACTTCAGAAATCACAGTGTCTGCAGCAGAATTGTCTAAATCATACCCAAGTGCTTCAGAAACTGACAAAGACAACAGTTTAACAAATAGGTTTTCTACATGTACTCTGACTTTTCCAGAGCATAAAGTCAAATCACAGGATACAGAAGTCCCAAAGGTAGAAAGTTCCATGAAGGTAGAGACTTCAGGAGTAGGATGCAAACCCTCATCAACTGAAATTACTCGGGATGCAACACAGAAGAAAAGAGATGTCAGTCTTCCAAAGGAAGAGCTAGATATTCAAAATAAAGAGGCAGCAATTAAAAAAGGAAAGATAAAGGGCGAGGTGAAATTCAAAGGAAAAGACAGTGAAGAAAGTCAATTAAAATGGACTACATGTGAATGGTCTACAACAGAAGGATCAGAAGATGGTACTTACGTTACTGCTAAGCTGGAAGATCTAAAGGTAGAAGTTCCAACAGTGAAGACAGATGTTAAAATTACTAGAATAGATCCTGAAATGAAATTTCAAGTGAAAAGTGTTGAAAAGGATGTGCCTGCAGGAGTGGAAGTGCAAGTAGAAGACAGAGCAGAAACAAGTAAAATTAAAGCATACAAGTTAAAGATTCCAAAGTTTGGAATGTTGCATTCAGAAATCAAGGGGTTTGAAGATGATACTGATTTGCCAAAGCCAGAAGCTGATTCAGCATCTAGAAGTGAAACAGGCACAGCAGAAATGCAGTTACGAAAACCAGAAGGATCAATTGGCCTGAAAAGTCCAGCTCTAGATCATATGGAAGCATCTGCCAGAATAACTGGGGAAACAGTGGACCTAACACAAGGTGTCCCAGAAGTAAGCATAAGAATTCCCAAACTAAAAATACCAAGATTCACTTTCAGAACTCTCCCAATTGAAACTGATGTTTTACTGTCAAAAGTGGTAACAGATCCAAAGGGATCCAGTACTGACATTGAAGTAGTGCAACTGCAAGCAAGCTCTGCTATCCTTGAAGAAACACCAGGAGCTCTAGAGGGGGGTATTCAAAAAGCAAAAAGCAAAATTCTAACACTGACTGAACCTGATGTGAAAACGGCACAAATGACAGCTACCATAGAGTCCTCCCTTTCAAGTGCAGGGCAAGATATTCATTGGTCTTATATAGAGGGTCAAGAAGTAAGTGAAAAAGTAGAACCTGAACACGTTGCTATTGAAAGGTGTGAGATTTACAGTACTGAAATAATAAAAGAATCAGAGATTCTGTCATCAGAGGTCAAAACTGCTACTTTGGGATTCTCATTGCTCAAGGCGAAGTTGCCTGAATCACGCAGCAATTTAGAAGTGCTGGTACAGCAGCCATCTCCGACAAGAGGCGCATCAGCAAGAGAACCTAAAGGTGCTGGTGAAAGCTTAGGAGTAGCAGCACAGAGAACTGGCAGTGCTGAGCTTAAACTATCTGACAAATCACACCGTGAGTCTGAAGAATCTAGAGAAGTAAGTTTGCCAAAGTTAGAAACATCTGCTGCTGAAGTGAAGTGTTCCAGTAAAATTGAAGAGAGTTTTCCTGAAAAATCACCAGAGGGAATAACTGCAAGTCCTCTCTCTAAAGATGAAGATGTAGTTGAAGTGGTGGAAGGTGAAGAAAAAGACGTAACCAATGAAAAGGAAAAGACAGATAGTAAAAGATCTCCTGGAAGATTCAAACTTTGGCTTCCAAGTATTGGCTTTTCATCTTCTGGGGATGAAACAAGCACAGACACAAAACCAGAAATAAAGAAATCAGTTTCAGAAGATGTGAAACCTGCTGACATATCAGATGATTCCTCTAAACAGACTGAAAAAACTGGATGGTTTAGATTTCCCAAGCTTGGTTTCACATCTCCTTCCAAAAAGGCTAAGTCTGTTGACAAAGAAGAGTTGGGTCATAAAGAGGGAAGGCTCTCAGATGACGATAGCCCAACAGATAAACCAGATGTGTTTTTTGATGCACAAGAAAGCTTATCACCTAAAGAAATAACAGAGGGTGAAAAAGCTAGAATTGATGAGGCCTCATCTATTGTGACATCTTCAGCAAGAACTGAACTAATCTTGCTGGAGGAAGAAAAATATAGTAAATCTAATATTGTTGGAGATACAACCAAATGAAGGTTGTATTTTCTCAATCCTCAATGAAAACAAAATCATCTACATGTACAGAAGAAAATGTTTTCTTAATTTTCTAGTAACTGAAAATTAAAACCCAAAGCTGGTATTCATGAAAACACTTGAACAGAATTTACCACATTTAAATTTTCAAGTACATAGATGTACTATATTGTACAGTAATAAAAATAATGATTTCTTCAAGTCTACCCAAAGGCAACAATTATGACAGGCAGAGAGGAGCCCATAGTTTGAGCAAAGACTGACTAAGATACCTGAAGCATGAAAGTAAATCACTGAAAGGCTCAACGATAACAAAATACTTGTTAAATAGGCTTCTCAAAACACACCAGTTATATTTAGATTACAGATTATTTCCAGAATGGGTTATAAACTAGTACTATGAGAACTATACTTACCTGTTTAGATTTTGGACCTTTCTGATCTACTTTTGCTTTCTTATGAAAATGTTTTTCTTTATTTCAGCTAAGGTAGTATGTATGTTCCACAAACATTTTAAGATACAAAATAGAAATTAAATACTAGTATAGAGAAACTAATGCTTTACCTCTTCCTCTCCTCTCATTTTTTTATTATTGTGGTGGGTCATATTTAGCCTTAAAATAATTTTTAAAAAACAGTGAAACCCAACAGAATAACTTCAAGACCAAAAAACATGTAACTAAATCATGTTTGTAAGATACCAGAATAAAACATGCTTACAAAGAATATTATTCAAGTGTGGATAAATAAATTTTAATGTATATACTTATGGGATAGTTAAATGCTTAGAATGGTATGCCACACTGGTGGAACTGCTTCAGAGATTTTCTGGGAAAGGAGGTGTATATAATTATTTGCTTCTTTGTTTATATTAATGCTTCTCTCAAGTGCACAATGAAAACAAGAGTGCATATGTGACAGCCTTCACATGTGCCATTAAAACACTGTCTGTATTCTCAACTCACAATAAACTCACCATATGAATAATAACTCGAGTAGTGTCAGTTACTGACATTTCTGATTCTGAAAATCCCAGCTTAAATTTGCAAAAGTTTGCACGTTCATCACGGAAGTCGATGCTTACTAACAGCACAGATCCTAAATATAGGAGCAATGGAGACTTTTCACTCATTACAATCCCAGTTTGAATCGTAGAATATGTTGAGTTGGAACGGAGCTGTCAGGATCCTTGAATCCCACTCCTGGCACTGCATAGGATATCCCAAGACTCACACCATGTGCCTGAGAGCATTGTCCAAAGGCTTCTTGAACTCTGCCAGGCTTATTGCTGTGACCACTGCCCTGGGAGCCTGTTCCAGTACTCAAACACTCTTTGGGTGAAAAACCTTTTCCTAACATCCGTCCTAAACACCTCATCTCAGCTTCAGCCACTTCCTCAGGTCCTCTCACTGGGTATGAGAGTGAAGAGATTGGTACCTGCCCCTCCACTGCCCCTTGTAAGGATGTTGAAGACCCTAATGAGCTCTCCCCCTCAGTCTCCTCCAGGCTGAACAGACCAAGCCACTTCTCATATGGCTTCCCCTCCAGACACTTTACCATCATTGCGGCCTCCTTTGGATGCACTCTAAAGTCTTTTTTTGTGGTGGCACCCAAAACTGCTCACAGGACTCCAGGTGAGGCTGCCCAGTGCAGAGCAGAGTAGGACAATCCCTTCAAATACAGAAACATTTTCCTGGGGGACTTTGCTCACTACTTCCGTGAGCAACCTGAAGTCAGCTCTCCTCTTGTCCAGAGTTGAAGTTTTGCTGGCACCTTTTCCTCCCATCAACAGAGGATTTTAAACTGAATTTCTTCATGGTCACTGTGGCCAAGATGGCAATCACCACTTCACTCACAAGATCCTTTCTCCAGAATGACAAGTGCAGACATGCTTCATTGTAGTAGTTTTCTGATCCTGTATTTCTTCATATTCTACTTAGTACACGAAAGCAGACACAGTACACGAAAGCAGACACAGCAAAACACTTAGGAACTGGGTTCTAAATGAAGTGGACTTGGTTGTCCAACCTTCTGTAGATTAGGATGTTCTTCATTTCTACATCATAGAATCATAGAATCATAGAATGTTAAGGGGGTGGAAGGAAACTTAAAGATCACCCAGTTCCAACTCCCCTGCCAAGGGCAGGGACACCTTCCACCAGACCAGTTTGCTTCAAGCCGCATCCAGCCTGGCCTTGAACACTCCTAGGGATGGGGCAGCCACAGCCTTCTCTGAGCAACCTGTGCCAGGGCCTCACCACCTTCACAGTAAAGATTTTTTCCTAATATCTGATCTAACCCTGATTCACTGATGTAACCCCTGTTTAAAGACATTTAGAATAGAACAGAATAGAATAGTTAATTGAAAGTGACCTACAGTGTTTGTTCAGTCCAATTGCCTGATCATTTCAGGGACGACCAAAACAGAAAAAACATTAAGGTTATTAAGCACATTGTCAAAATGCCTCTTGAACACTGACAGGCTTGTGGCATTGAACACCTCTCAAGATAAGTCTGATTTAGTGTTTGACCACTTTCTTGGTAAGGAAATGTTTCCTAGTGTCAAGTCTGAACCTCCCCTGATGCAGCTTTGAACTATTCCAACACATCCTATCACTGGATACCAGGAAGAAAGAATTGGCGCCTCCCCTTCCCTTCCTCAGGAAGCTGCACCACCACAATCCACCCTGCAACTAAAGCCAACTTTTCTAGGCCTCTACAGAGAGCACAGGTCTGTGAGTCAGTGCCCATGACCCAAGAGCTGTCCTCTAGGGATTATCGAGATATTCATGACTGTCAAGAAATTAAGTGTACCCTGATATGGCATAAATGGTAGATGGAATGTTTTCTCAGTACCTGGATGAAAGCAACAACTGGGAAAGGAAAATCATGGATAACGGCAGGGGGAAAAAGTAGAACAGATAATACTAAAACATTTTGGAAGAAGCTGGTGTCTTAATCTGTGAAGCTGGGTGACTTTGAGATCCTGTCAGTACTCACAACCCATGGAGCCAGCTAGGTTCTGTCTTGCAGTCGTCTGCATTGCTGTCAGCAGTGCTGTAGCCACAAGGCACTGCACAAACCAAGAGCTTTCAGAGACGATCCTGCTGGGAGAGCAGTGCAGCAGCTCTGCCTGAAAGCCACTCTGGGATAGCAGGGCCAGTTCACTCACCTTGTACTCCCTCATAACACAAGTACACGAGATGTGCTGATCAGAGGAGAATATCCATGCTCAAGAGCCAAACCAGTGGCTGTTTCTAGACATGAATAAACCAATACTGACAAAAATCTGAACAGCCTGCAATCATATTAGAAAATCATAGAATATCCTGAGTTGGAAAGGACCCACAAGGTCCAGCTCCTGGCTCTACACAGGACAACCTCAAGAAGCATGTCACATGTCCAACAGTGTAGTTCAAATGCTTCGTGACGTGACAACGTCCCTAGGGAGCCCTTTCCAGTGATCAGCCACCCTCTTGATGAAGAACCTTTTCCTAATATCCAATCTGCCCAAGGATGATGCTAATAAATACCACTGCAGGCCCCAGATTACATTTGGTACAGTCCTTAGGTTGGAGAAATCACAATCTAAATGAATGAGATGAGTAAGAGATGCACGGATAAGGGCTGTTATTAACCCAGTTTCATAAATGGAAAAGAGCTGAGACTCAAAGCCTGGTTATAACTTACATGATACTCTGCCTTTCTAGTTCAGAACAAATAAATAAGAGTCAAGGTATGAAGAGGCTTCAAAACTCTCACAAGAAACCAGGGAAATGAACTCAAGTTCCTCTTAGATCTAGTTCATTGTCTTAATTGTAAACTCCCCACTCCCACCACCCCCCCCCCGGCAATATGCAGAGGAAATGAAATCAGTAAAGAAATTAATATCAGTAAAGAAATTCTTTACATGATATCAGTAAAGAAAATAATAGAGCACTCTGAAGCATCTATTTTTCTTTTATAAGTTGAACCTTAACCCACGTGAGGCTTATATAGCCATAAGAAAATTTTTCCAGCTTGTCCAGAAACTCTGTCCCACTGAAGAACTAATCCAGCACTGTCAGATTTGAGCTCACAGGTAAAAGAGAAAGAAGTTTTCTTCTTACTCCTGCAATATCTATCTTTGCCAAAACAGAAAAATACAGCTTGGAGTGCCATCTAGAGGAATGCACTCCTCTACAGAGAACTGTTTTGTTGTTTGAAGATGTAACTTCTCACAAAGATTTTCAAGCTAACTTTAGTAGGAAATACGGGGTGAGAGCACAAGAGGCACCTGCATGTTCCTCAGTATTTTGGCATGTATGTGAATACTCACAAAATTTCAGTGATACCTGTACATGTAACTATATGTCTTAAAGAATCTGCCACAGTAACAATACGCATTGATTTGTAATGATGGATACGATACTCCAAGGAATCTTGGAAGTGTCTGAAGAGATAGGTAAGGAGCAGCCTGGAACCAAAAAATGGAACATTGATGGGGGTCGTCTCTAAAACTCCCTCTTAAAATGGGGATTTCTATGTATTTACAGAGGTATAAATCAATCCACAGTCAGTGACACCACTCCCAGTGTCAGGCAGAGCTGCACAGCCCTGGCAAGGTTCATGGCACCCCAGCCCAGTGTCATTCACATCACTCACAGCTGGAGCACATGCCCTGCTCTCCTTTCCAGTCACTTCAGAAAGTCACCCAGGGCAGAGCAGTGGTGGATACAGATATAAGGCACCAGATGGCTCAGGATTATGGTTCCTGCAGAAGGAAAGGCAGCTCAGAGACACAACACTGCTCAGGGCCAGCACCAGAGCAGCCCAGGAGGAGCGAGGAGGCTCTCCAAGCACTGCCCACAGTGCAGCTGGGATGCCTTAGGCACAACAGCACCCGTGGAGCAGCTTTGCCCTCCTCCCCCGTCCTGTTTGCTCACAAGACCGACACACAGACATCCAAACATCCCCAGACAGCTGAGTTGGAAGCTGGCCCCAAGGTTTAAATCCCAGGCATATATCTCTAGCAGCTAGCCTCAATACTTAGAAACAGGTATTTCCCTGTATCTGTAATTCCTAAATGCTTTTTAAAATCTGCCCTTGCTATTGTAGGTGACAGTATGCATGGTTCAAATCTTCAGGTGGTTTATTAAAAATGTTTAAACACATGTAAGCAAACACTGTTAATGGAACATTAGGTTGAAATATATTGTTTCCTAAGATAAAATAGCAGAGCAATGATGATCTGTGTCTCTGATGTTTGCTTTCATATCAGACAGCTTGTCATGCAACACTGTCTGCATTTCATTAACTCTGGGATGAGGTAATCGCACAAAAAAATTAAACATCACACACTTACTAATGGTTTTGCAGGTAGATTAAACTATCAGAAATTCTCATATCATCAATGTGGATGCCATGAGGAAGTGATTTCTCTGACAAGGACAAAAAGATGAAAGTCCCTTGATTTGCACGGCAACAAGATTCAAATGTATTTTTTCATTTCTATTTTAAATGTACATTTCAATTCACTTCAGAGTCTGTCTCTCCAGTTACAGTCTTTCTGTCTTTGCACATCTTCCAGATTTACTGCATATTTGGAATTCCAGTCTCGCTCAAAAAGGTCTTTCAACTGTTCCTGGACAGGCAGTTGCCTGCTTTGCAGGTTGGTCGAATTCTGTTTGATAATTAGTCCCACACCAGCTGTATCAGTGAAATAGTTTTCTGACCAATTGGAAGTCCCTATGCAATAGAAAAGTAGCTGATTAGAAAACATTCATTTCCCAGTGTTCTGTTTGATCTCTGGGCTTTGTTGATTTGCTCTATGACTGCAAATCTCATTAGGACCAACGAGGCAGCAAAAATCAGGTCACCTCCTTCTTATGCCAGACCTTAGGTTTCGGAAATTTGGTATTAACTGCAACCCTGAAGGTTCATAACCTTCTGATTCCTTACAGCTTGTGACAGAATGCACATATCTACTCATAAACATGGTAATAAAGTGCAACATTTGAGTATTAAGAGGGGTAAAACCCAGTCTTTGACATGGGTTTCTGTGTTTAAAAAAAAAAAAAAAATCTTAGTGGACTTAATTATCTTTACTTGTTAAAGGAGGTCAAGAGGAGAAACTGGACTCTTGATCAATAAACCCTCAGGAGCTGTTCTGAGCTTGGCATGCAAAGCCTGCTTCTGAACCGGGCAAAGCTGGGAGTCCAGCTGCAAACACTGTCTAGGGCTCTCTCCAAAGCTACCTCAATTCAGAAAATCAAGCACTGTGAAAAATACACATTTTATTACTTAGCGCTTCCCCTCATGATCACCTTAGCCAGAAAAATCTGTCAATTCCAGAAGGTGCTTAGGCATGAAAACAAATTATCTGCACATCTGCCTTCAAAAGACAACTTGGTATGAAATAAGTTATTAAACTATTGAAGGCAACTGGAGCCGCAAACCCTGAGCCAAGTTGGAAGATCAGGCTATTTGCTGATGTGTATTGCTGTTGGGTGTGCTGACTGAAATGACAGAGCACTTTCACATTCTCTTTCTTGAGAGTTCCCAATAAAAGAGTGAAATGTAAACACCATCCTGGTTTTCAGGAACAGCACACAGTTGACATTGCTGTTTTCTCATTTCCTTTCCTAGAGTTCTGTTCAACAAACAGTGCATAGAATTAATTCCTTCCCAGCAGTTCCTTTTTATTAAAGCACTATAATGTTACATACTGGAGCATCAGCTATCCCTGTGTCATTTTGAGCACACAGGCTGTGAAATCCCCACTGTGCTTGTCACAAGCTGTGCACTCAGCCTTGTCATGCTCTGTTCCTAATGGTTCACAATCAGGAAATAATCTCTTACTGAACTTGACCTACCTTATTGTCTGCCCTTCACATGTGTACTTCTTTACCTAGGACAGACTTTGCTTTATATGGCAAAATGAGGTATTTTTTGGTATATCCAGTAGATCTGGAGATACTGTAAATATTTGGAATAATGGAATACATACCAATGTAGGCTACTTTATCAGTGACCATGTATTTGTTGTGATTCACTCTCCCATAAGGAATGTTTGTGTGATTCAGAACTGGAACAATGAAGAGTTTCTGGAGGGAGAGAAATTAAAAATATAAACAGAAATACTAGTCAGGGCAACAGACTTCATGATTGGACAGTGCATGTTTTCTATAGTTTCAAAGAATAGAATAGCATGGGAACAACAGAAGAGAACATACCACGCTCTGTTATTAAATACACCATAAAAGAGATTTTACTCCTATCCAAGAAAACTAGCAAATAATACTTCCACTATACATAAAATTGGATAAGCAATTGAGATCAGATATGGATAATGTTTGCCTCACAATGTTCCATTAGTGACACAGCTATTATCATTACAGGGCAGACAATTAAATGCAGTTTTAGGCAGCTGTTTAATAGATCTGCATTTACCACTGATTGCTGCTCTTATTTTGTGTGAGAATGGGCTGTTCACAGACACGAGGGGTACTGCAGGCAAGCATAATGCCTAAGTTTTTATGTTTACTCTTACCAAAATCTACATTTCTGTCCCACCCTCCCCCCTTTTTTCTCTGAAACCCACTCCTCCTTCTGTGACATCTCTCTGTTGTGGTTACTGCATCATGTTGGGAAGATCCACAGCATCCCCACTCCACTTGATGCATTCCAGCCTAATGCCTATGGCCTGTGTGCAGTATTTAGTGTTCAAGAATAGGTCTATCCATATCGGCAGAGAGCAGAGCTCTCAATTTTAAAAAACTGATAGCAATTAGACCCATTTAAAATACTCCATGCAGGAAAAGGTCTCTGAGAGGGGCACTAGGTTACCATATAAACTGTTACTGTCACGGTGCTCAGCAAAAGCAACTTCCTGGATAGTGTCACAAGTGCCACAGCCAGGCACATCCCTGATATCACTAGTAGCTTGAAGCAGCTGCTTCCTCGAAGATTATATATTGGGCCTTTTTTTCACAAGAATGTAAAGCAGTCCCTGCAAAACAGACAACCTCTTTCTCCAAAAGCTAATATTTGCACATGCAAACAGCAGCATAGTTTCAAAAGTCAGTGTGGGGCCATATCCTCAAGCTGTCTTTCCAAAATCAGGTTTCTTATCATACCACGTCGACACTGATGTGGGCATGTGGGTTGTTGAGAGCACGCAAGGACCTCAGATAGTGGAGCATGGCTGGGTCAGTGTATGCCCAGCAGCTGACCAGAAGCCGGACTTGCACTCTGTGGTTGAAAGCTGCACGTCTCAGGGCGTTGTCAATGGCTGGCCAGTATCTGCAGAAAAGGAGGTGTGTGGGAAAAGGGATATTTTTAAAAAACAGTTCAGTAGAAAGCTGTGACAATAAACTGAGACTACAAGTGATGATGCACAGATGGGATCTCTGATGTCTAGTAAGTGAAGCATGTATGGCTTTCCTGGAGGTACAAACAAGATTTCTGCCTTCTACCAAGTCCATTCTTTTCACAGTGTGTCTTGAGACCTCCAGACTCTGCCAGATTGGGGCAAAATTCATCAAAAAATTTAAAGCTTAATAAAGTGCACGTACACAAATACACACAAAGCATGGTGCCATCATGCTCATTTCCTTAGGAAACTAAAGATAACAATAGCAACTCCAAGGTAAAGCCAGTTCATACAGCACAGAGTAAAAAGGACAGTGCTGAGCCCAGAGGAAAGTCTAAGAACCATTTTGCAGAATATGGCATTTTCAGGGCCATGGAGACTGTTTCCAGTATCCACAGGGGTCCTGTGCCATCAGCTAGTGTGGACAGGCTCTATCCCTCCCCACCCCTCCCTGCTCTCCTCATGTGTCCCCAAGGTAATGGACACAGCTGTGCTCTCTATGTTCCCTGAACATGGAGAAATCCATTTTCCTGACCCTTGTGTTGGCAGTAGCTTAGGGGAACATTTTTAACATCCTTCACCCAGCTACACAACTCCAAGAGCTGGACAATGTGCCTCCCAGGGCTGGTAATTCCAAACACCCACGCAGCATTTTCATTCCGTAGATCCAAACAAATGATGCACGGAGGGAGATGAGCATGTTTAGTACAGATTGGAGGGCTGATACAGAGAGAGGTCCAGCACTCGCTCACAGTCCCATGAGCAATGATGAATTAATTTGCCTAACTTAATCCTTTTGGTCTTATGTACAAAGGCCTGAATTCTCTAATCCTCCCTCGAGATCGTCCTATTGCAATCAATGGCCTGGTCACATGCTCTGAGGCTCAGGCTTGACTTATAAATCCTGAAAAACTTGGAAAATTATGCTATTTGAAATGCTATTTTTGAATGGCTTCAATTTTTTAAATATATCGGTTTCTAGTTGATTAACAGTCAGGCGTTAGACAGCAGCTTTGTTCCTCTGCCTCAGCTGCTGGAGGAACCTAACCTGAACTAATCAGCTTCCATTCATGGCACTACAGCTGGTTGCTGTGGAGATAGCCCAACACCCTGTGCTGCTTTCCCTGGGCCTTTCAAACTCTTGTTTGCATCTGATCAGCCCTAGATGTCACAAACTGTGGATTAAGCTTTCAGATGAAGAATAAGGAGTATTAACACACTCAGTCCTAAGGGGGAAAAGAGACTTTCTGGGAACTTATTCTTGGCTGAAATCAGAAGATGAGAAACCCAGAGACTCAATCGTACAACATAGAAATCGAGAATCCTCTGAGCTGTTTGATTTATCAAATACATCCTCCAAGTGGAAGCTAGTCTCAAGATTTTGTTTCTTGGACAGTAGAATTATCTGTGTCTCTCTGTTATCCTAAAATCTTCCCCATAACACACCAATGCCCAGCTAACAACAGAGGCTTTACACATTTGTGACACAGGACACAATGCATAGTGTCGTTCTGGATAAATGGCAGCCTAGAGCTTACCCTGTTCAACAAGCCGTGTTGTACATAATTATTTTACTTGAACTTCTTTCTCAGATTATTTAGATGGTTGGAAAACTCAGAAATTATATAAGCAGATAATTCTGAGCACTTGGTTGCATGTAAACATCCTAGTTAAAGCATATCTAAGAGGATTTAGAGTCTTAGTGCTGCTCTGTGACTGAGTGACTTTCTGTGTTACTCAGGTTTGGGTTCATGTGCTGAGTCTGCACAGTTCTGCTGTGACCTTGGGCAGTCTCTGGGACCGTGGCAGTGCTTCACCACACGCAGGCTCAAGGCCAGGCTGGATGGGGCTTTGAGCAACCTGGTCTAGTGAAAGGTGTCCCTGCCCATGGCACAGGATGGGAGGAACTCAGTGGTCTGTAACCCAAACCATTCTATGATTCTGTGATTACTCCAGATCACCACTACCACCTTCTCGCTGAAGCTGCTGCTGGAACTTGGATGTCCTTAGATGGAATTATTAAAAACAAAACAAAAAACCCAAACGACAACAAAACCACCAAACCCTAAACAAACAAAAAATCCCGGAAGTTTCTTTTAGAAGCTGTTTAAGCTCTCACAGCAAAGGTCAGGGCTGTCAAGAACCACCCTCTAAACTATGGGTCAAGTGGATCAAACAGGGAATAGAGCAGGAAGTCAAAACTCTTCAGAAGTAAAGGACAGAAAGAAAGAAAATGGGAGCAAGAAAGGAGAGCACAGCAATATTTCCTCTGAAAAGTCTGATGTCAGATATATTTTTGGTGTTCCCTCTCCTCTCTCTATTCATAAAGCTGCTCTGTTGAATTTTGGAGCACACCGTACCTGACTGTCCCTAGTCTGGCATTTTACAGATTTCCTGCTTTGCGTAGGGCTGCTCTAAAACACCAGCAAAGCACATGGGCACTATTGGATACCATCCTTCCTGCAGCATCAGGACTGGAATCACAGAATCCTAGAACTGTTAAATTCTGGAAAAGACCTTTAAGATCAGTGCTCAGCCCAGCACCAGCACCACGTTCACTACTAAACCATGTACTCAAGTACCATGTCCACATATTTTTTGAACACTTCCAGGCATGGTGACTCCACCACTTCCCTGGGTAGTCTGTTCCAATACTCAACAACCCTTTCTATGAATGTCTTTTTCCTAATATCCAATCTAATGCTCCCCTGGCACAACTTGAGGCTGTTTCCTCTCATCCTGTCCCTTGGTACCTGTGAGGCACAGTCCACAGGATGGTTGTGAATGCAGAGCAAAGCCTCAGCTCTTCCCACTCTGAATATTTTCATTGCAGAAGGAGGGGAATCACATATTTTTTCTTTAAATAGTGCAAGTAACTGATTTGCTCAGGATTAAAATTGTACCTTTTTGGATGAATGAAACGGCTGGTAGGGAAATATTCCATAACAGAAACATAGACAAACTTGTGTGCCTGACTGATAATACTGAGTATAGCATAGAGGTCATAGGTGCGACCTTCTGGACAAAATGCTGGAGGGGAAGCCTGTTAAAAAAAAAAGAAAATATGTAGATTAGTGATTTAATTCTTTTTTTTTTCTATCAGACTGTAATTCACTTATGTTTAGATTTCATTAGAATAGCACAAAGCACTCGAGATGGACCACTGTCTTTCCTCATGCCTTCCACGTCCTGATGGGTCAGATACTTATTGATATATTGAAGCCAGAGGTGATTAAAAGAGACCTGCACACTGTTGCTGCCGTACTACTTGACAGCTTATGCTGGGTTGATCCCTGTTCTTTGAATAGCTCCAGAGAAACCTAAGGAACAAATTATTATCCACCTGGAACACAACAGGAGGACTGCTGAACAAAGTTTTCTGCTCAATCCTTTAACTTAGTTTACAGTCTATCATGTTATTTTCAAACATACTTACAGAAAAATAGGTTTCTGTCAAGACTCCATTAAATTCCACTTCCAGAGGCTGACGATTGTTAATGTGGGTAGAATAATTAAGAGGCCAAGGGAATGGGATGGTAGCATTAGGATATCCAACATCCCAGTAGGTACTGAACGTTTTCCAGAGGTCTTTGGCCAAGCAGCTGCAGTTATACATCACAGCACCAAACTCTTTCACCTGCAAAGAGAGCAAGCTGAATCACAGCCCCAGAAGGAGGCACCTCCAGAAGTTTCTTTGCTGTTTCTTCTGCTCTGACAATATTTCACATCATTATGATGTAATGATGTAATGTCTATATTATGTGTTAGGACATGAATTTTCCCCCAGATTTTTGAATATGCAGCAGCAGAGCTTACCTGAGATAAAGCTCTCCAGTCCATGTTTGCACTACCAATATATATGTGTTTCATGTCTACTATCCAGAATTTGCTATGCAACACCCCTCCTGTCAAATGTCCAAAATCAATCTTTTTCACATGAGCTCCTGAAGAAAGATGGGGAGGGGAAAAAAGAGTTTAGATGCAGCATGGAGATGGTTCCTCGACAATCAGAATACATCTGTATATCTGATTCTTGCAGGCAGTAATAACTACCAAAATTCACAAGCCCTCATTCCTGGGAGCACAGTAACTTGAAAAAAAAAATGCAAAATTTGAACGAGTCACTGAACCAGTGACCAGATAGTGCTTGTCCTGTGAACCCATGTAAGTATTGCACCAGAACAGGCCTTGGAGACCAGTTTCCGCCAGATGCCTTTTTGCAGAGCAGAAGCTCTGAGTGTATCACTGAAGGGAAATAATTACCTTTTTCCTCTAAAAGCTCAAGGTCCCTTGATTTTGTAGCCAGAGTTGGCGAACTTGCCGCAATGTACAAAGAGACATTGTCTGCGAGTAACCTCTCAAACCTCTTCAGAATATCTTCACCCTGTGTGTTACATTGCTATTTTTTATATTTTGTTATAGAATGTTTAGTAAGATATATGCAAGTACAGTGTTACTAATGGTTCAAAGGAAGGTCAGAAATTTCATCTATTTTAGGAGTGTTTCAAGTAGAGAAAAGAGGGAACAAAGATTCTGATCCAACATATGAATCAAAGTTTGTTTTCTGTCATTTAATGCTATTAAATGTAAGGTTTCAAAGTATGACCACCAACATCCCAGACTTCAAAGGTGAATGTCCCAGTGCAGATCAACTGCTGGACCCTGATGCTCAACAGATATGTGGGGTCATTTCTGCCTGACCCTAAAGGTGACAGAGACTGTCCAACACTGAGCTGTCCTTTAGAAGAAACAGGGCTCATCCCTACATCTGTCAATTTTACTTCCTCTCATGTGCACTTAATAACTCATACCACCAGAAACACCTAGGGAGGAAGATAAGAAGAGCAGCCCCAGAGCCTGTGAGGCAGTGAGGAAGGTGTGCCAGGAAGGAGGCAGAGACTGAGCGCACAGTAATTACCAGGCCAGCATGTGGTACTTCAGCAAACAGCAGAATTCCCAACACAACTAAACTCCATTCCTGCCTGAAACAGTGTGACCTTGTCCCATCTGTTTTTCAGAACAGTCCCCCAGACCCTGCTCAGGATTGCCTGGGAGTTTGCTAGCTGCCACAGGCCAAAGTGGAGCCAAGGGGCAATTAAATATGATGGATGATTGCAAGGTGAGCCTGTGCCATGGCCTCTGTCATTTATTTTTGGTGGTAGAGCCAGCAAGTCCCTGCAGGAAGCCTGACCACTCAGGGTGCCCAGGAGGAGAGCTCTGCAAAGGAGAGGGAACCTCTTTAGCTGCTGTCCAATGCCATGGGTCAGGGACAGCTGCACAGTGGGTGAATGCAAGGGCTGTGTCTGCACACAGGGGAGAAGTAGCCTTTGCAGCAGCTGTCAGAAGTCCAGCAGCCTTTGCTTCCTGACTCTTCCCGCTATCCAGTGGAAACTGGCACATTCCCTTTCGTACACGGAATCCTGTGAGCTCCTCAGCTCTGCCACATACACAGGCCAGCCATCCACAGGGTGAGTGTGGGTTTGAGGCTGACCTCTTAAAACACAGCATAAAAATACTCAGAGTCACGGGCAGAGCCCAGATGGAGTCTAACTTGACTGGAAGAGGACAGTTGGAGCATTGCTTCAGAATGGTGAGGAAGATATTCCTGTGTTTGCAGGAGGAGCCAAACAATGTCTCTGGAGACGGAGCACATAGCCAACCTGCCCTCTGCCACATGTACACGAGACACACAACCGCAGACAAGCTTGTTGTTGATTTTATCCTACCTGCTTGGAAGAGGAGTCGTTGACACCAATATCCTGCCCAGTGAGAGACCAATAGTAAGAAGCCACATGAACCTTTTCCTGGGCTAGATCAAGCAGTCTCATCCAGGCTTGGTACAAGGGTTTGGCTGCAGTGCTGTTTATCTCGAAGGGTAAGTCATAAGGAACGCTTTCCACAAGTTCAAAGCTGCAATGGCAATTGTGTATTGTGAAGCAGGTGACTGTGACCCTAACAGGACACCAAGCGCCTGTCAGGCCATACAGCTGGCCATGCTGGATGTCAGCCTCCACAGCAAACGAGTTGGTCAAACAGGCTGGGAGTGCTTTTATCACTAGTTTTTATAGCCAGGCTTATATTGCACAGTGTCCTCCCAAATTCAGCAGAATGGCTTTTTATTTTTCTGTGCCTAAGATATGGAGAAAAGCAAACCCCCATGGCTGGGTGTCACTTGGGTAGCCTCTTCACCCTCACCCAGCACAGATATTCCCTGCCCCTCCAGCCCCTGACAAAGGCTGCTTTGCCAGCTACTCACTCTGCTGCCTCCCACTGCTGCCACAAAAGGAGGATGGCTGGAGGTGGCAGAGGAGCAACCGAGCTGTGCTGAACACAGAAGCACGGGACTGGGAGAGGAGCTGTGACACTGCCCCTACTGCCCCTCACAGCAGGCAACTGCCAATTACCCAAAGCTTAAACAACATCCCTTCTCTTCCCAAATTAGTGGTGCTTCATCACTTATGATACAATGGGAAGAGAATTAAAACCCATGCTGATACTATCACTACTGTAGCTATTTCTCCAGATGGTGATGACTTCGCCACGTGCCGTCTAACCTGACTCACCTGCAGGAGTCATTGGATCTACTGGTGTCCTCCCCAGCTATTGCATTTCTTGGGAGATCTCTGTAGAGTCCTTCCTCCTCTGGAAAATCTCTGTAGAGTCCTTCCTCCTCCTCCAGCTTTCTGTAAATGCTGACAACTGTTGCTTCTTCTCCATCTGGATCAACTCTGCTGTCCACACTCACGAAGTAAACAGCCACCAGGACAAGACCAAGCGCCAAAATTGCCCCTAAGATTTGAAACTAGAACAGAACCCACAGAGGAGAAGATTTAAGCCATCAACAAGGCACTGATACACCAGCTAATGGATGACTACCTGTGCAGTTGAATAAATCCCAGCCTTTGAAATGGAGTTCTGCTTGCAGCTTCTGACGGACAGTGCTCTTAGATGCAGACTGAAAGTGAGGAACACCTGTTCAAGGTCAGCTCGGATGGGGCTCTGAGCAATCTGATCTAGTTGAAGATATCCCTGCTCTTTGCAGGGGGATTGGACTAGATGACTTTTAAAAGGTCCCTTTCAACTCAAACTATTCTATGATTCTATGACCACAAATTAGTTTGGGGTTGGTTTGTGTGAAGACCGTGATTTCAGTTTAGGTTTAATTTTTTTCTGTGCCAACATATCAACCCCTTTTTTTTCCCCCAAAACTTATGATTAGTTTGATGTTGATTAGCTTTATTTTTGCACAACACCAATGGATGTTCAACAAAATTTATACCAAAATCAAAACAAGAAAATCCCTTACACAAGACTAGCTGTGGGATTAAGACCAGTACTACCATAAAACGGAAGTTCATGAAGTCAGGGGAGAAAAAACAGGTCTAAAAATGTCAAAAGCAGAAAGACATTTTGTGGTTTCTGAACATGTTCTGGTTTTGTCTTAAACTTCACTTTAGTGAAACGACACAAATCTCATTTATCTCTGTGAACAATATTCCCATATCATCCTAGTGTGATGAGTTAGCTTCATTTCCCTTTTGCTTCACTTTCATTTTTTTCCTGAACATAAATGAAAAAAAAAAATAGCCTGGCTACCTGGTAGATTCAGATCTGCAGTCCAGCCTCTCACATGCTGAAAAGTATAGCACCAGGCTCCAAATGCTGCTCTGTACTGAGCAGGAAAAGACAACCACACATGCAGATCTACTTCCCCCCAATAATGTTCATGTCTGGCTCCCCATGGCAATTCTTGGGAGCTGGAACCATCCACCAGTCTGTGATAGGCAGCATGTACTTCAGAGCTGAGCTTTTGAACTTCCAGGCAGGAGAATCGAGTCTGGGGGTGGTTGTGAGGCTGTAGCCATAAATCTGAGCTCCTAAAAGGGCATATGGGAAAACCGCACGGAAATCAATTGTCTTGGAAAGTTTCTATTTCAGTTTCTATGTGGCTAAAGTTACTTCTAATTTTCTCTGTTCTTCTCAAAATCTACAGTGCTGACATTGATTTCAGGCAGTGGTTTGAATGAAATAATAATTTTTAAACTGTTTACTTAAATTTTTGCCCTCTGGCTTGTTCTCTACCTCATCAAGGGCAAAAAAAAAACTCACCATTTTTTAACAGTTCTGCATTTCATCCCACGAACACGTTTGCAAGGCTTAAACATTGCCCAGGTTTTAGAAGACATTTCTAAGGTAAAAAAATCTATTTTGAAATGACATCATGGCTGTCACCATGCTATGCACTGTCATGTCCAGGTACTCTGGCATGCTGAATAAATGAATACATGAATAAATGCTGTGCCAATGGTGGAAGTGAACCTTTTTTTACAAGCACGGTTTCTTTGTCCCGAGCCAGACAGAGCTGCAGGATTTAGCTCCACTTTACTCCCTCTGGGCAAGGTTTGATCAGTCTACTGGATAAATCAATGAGGGCTTTGTCACTCATTTGTTTACAAATAGGATTGAAACCTACACAGATTTCTAAAATGGGCAATAAAATCATTTTCTTAACCTGTTATTTCTCTTCAGAAATTTCAGCACAATCCTAGCTCTTGTAAGCAAATGTGGTGTATCCCAATAATTACCGTTTTGACGTCTTTTTGATTGTTCATGCTTAATTTCATGTTGGAGGACTCACTAAACATCAGGGATGTTTTTAATGCTTTTTTCACAATCTGAAAAACAGAAATGTATGCAAAGGGAAAAATAAAGCTTTATGACAACATTTGTGTACAGTCAATTACAGACAAAAAGTTCAGGTTACTACCACTGCTTTACACAGTGCTCTGAGATTTAAGCATGGATCTGTGCAACATCCTCTCCATATTACAGGTCTTGAGTGACATTAACAGCTTCTAAAGTGACAGAGAGACAGGTCCCTGCAGTTTTTCACTGGTGCTGTCTAGACACAAAAATCCCTGCAGTAATTAATGCGTAAACAACTGCATCGCTGCCTCTTCCAGCCATCCTTCAACACCCACTTTTTTCCTGTTGCAAGGAAACGTATTTGCCAACAAGCAGTAATTAAGTGCAGAAGCTGTGGGTGATAGTTTGCAGTATCAGTGTCATCCTGCATGTGACTCTGTCAGGCTCCTGCTCTCCTCCCATTCCTGTGAGTTGTCTTCAATGCCAGTGTCTCTTCCAGAAGTGACTCTGTAAAGGGGACAGGGACCAGGCTGAAATACAAACTCTCCCCTCCTGTTGCAGCCATGACTAGAAAATAAGTGATCTTTTCCTCCTCAGACGCTGTTGCTCCAATCTTGTTTTACCACTAGCAGAGGCAACCAAAAGAGCAAATACCAAAATATGCCAAAAGTCACAGCAGATGGTGAGGCAGAGAGAGTTGGAAATTGCCTATTTGGCCTTCTCAAAAACTTGACACATGCCCAGCAGGTCATGAATCATCCTTGCATTGGCAGAGGTGAATTTACCCCACACAAGCCAGTTGACATTTTTCATTCTCAGAAGCAAGAAGCACATACTGGGACACAGCAGATTTCAGATGATACCACCACCTGCCCAGTCCCTGAACGACTGCTTCTGACCCCTGAGCCACCAGGCGTTTGTAGCCTGGAGGATGAACCTGCTGCAGTGGTATTGGATATGGAGTTGTTCTGTGGGTGGCCACACTCAAATAAGTTTTAGGTAGGAAGGATCCTGCCAGACTTGTCCCATCCATCTTGCCATGTGTTCACAGTTGTTGTCACCTGAACTGGGTGGGCTTACGGTGTCTGCCGTCCCCCAGCAGTAAAGCAGCATGGCTGTACACATTCCATGCTGCATCCAATCCACCTTTCTGTATGGATGCTGTGGCTGCATGTAACAGGCAGGAGTTGGATACACCAGACACAGCCCCAAGGACTTCTTGTGGGACCCGACTCACAGGTGCTGGTGGGGCTGAACCAAAGAGGTGGAAGATGTCTTGGAAGACAAGGGAGGTGGGTCTGAAACAGTGACTTGGCGAACGCAGAGAGGGATGTGAGAAGAGAGGGTCTGTGGTAAAAGAGCAGATGAGAGAGAATGACAAAGATGGAAAAGGTGGAGAGGAAAGAGAAGGTACAAACACTCATGCCTAAAAGCATACTAGGAGCTACAGAGAAGGAAGCCATGTTTCCATTTTAGGGCCTGCTTGTTGTTATGAGCTGTAATCGCTACGGCAGGGCCCACTTCCCAAAGCAGTTTTACTCACACTTTCCACTGTCACTTCCTTTTGCTGCCCCAGGCTCAGCTTCAACCTTTTACACTAGAAATAGTTATAAATGCTGACAGCCCTGGAGAAATGGAGTGGCTGCCAGCAGTGAAAGACAGTTGGCCATTCCCATATCTCTGAAATCCCAGTTTACGTTTTAAGCACAGTATAAAGACTCAATGTCTTACCCCAAAGAGCTGACAGCCCAAACAGATGGGGGGACATAAACCACCACACAGAGAAATCTGTGTGACAGCAACACACATCACCCCCCACACTGAGAGGAAGTGGTCACATACCAACCCAGAAAATTTAGGGGAAGAAAGGGAAGAGAGAGCAAGAGGGAAGATGTGAAAGAGCTGGGTAGGAGAGGAGGCAAAGGGATTTTAAAGGAGGAGGAGAAAGGCAGCTGAGAAACAGCAGCAGCCCTTCAGGCTGGGCCAGGAGAGCCCACTGAAGCTGCAGGTCACACTCCACAGCTCGTGGCTTTGACACAGATGTCCCAATCAGTTGGGATGGCCAGGAACAAACAGCCACCACGGGTGCTTCTCATCACAGAACTGGAGCTGAGATGTGTTGCTTTGTCCCTCTGGCTCCTGAAGTCACATTTAGTGACCCAAGCAGTGTCTTGGTGAGAAACTGCAGGTGTCAGTGCACTGAGAGCCACGTGATAACCTCAGATGGATGGAGCTTACCAGAAACAACTTGTTTCAGTTCTCTTTTTCAGCAACAGTTACAAACTGGCTTCAAAAAGCAGCGTTTTCCTTAAAATATGAAGGTGCACAGATCTCATATGTGCTGTAATAGAATCATCTACCATTCTGTTCAAACAAAGCCCTTCTTGATATCTTTGACCGGTGATGGGTTAGAGTCCCACCTGCTGTACAGAAGTCATAAGAACTGCTCTAAAACAGGCAGCTTAATTTTCAAGAAGGGAAACATCACAGACTCAAACAGAATTCCTAAGAATAATATTGCAGCTAGTCAGCCATTAACTATGGGTCCTTCCAAGCTTTCAGGGCTTTACCAGCTGCCAATTTTAATGACTGAAGTTCATCCAAGAGCAATAAATACAAGCACTACTTAGCATTGCTTCCCAGGCTGGGACACCAGCTAATGCCAGTCTGCTGAGTACCCACAGGACACTGCTGTTTATAACATTACGGTTGCTTTCTCCTTGCCTCCAAAATACCTCTTGGTACTTCTTTTCTCAACCAGCAACAAACTCTGTCCGATTTTGAATTTCAAACACAAAAATGTGATTTTTCACTATACAAAATCCTCCCCAGGAGCTGTTTGAAGCTCCTCAGATGAACAAGGTGCATTCATCTCTCCATGGCCACCTCCCAGCTCTCTCAAGATGATGACAATTTACTTACCATCCTGGAAGATCTCCTCCTGTGTGGATGTCCCACTGTACTCTGATGTTACTCCCAGCCTTATGTACAAGAGGCAGTGCTCGTGCTCTTCGTCAGCAGATTTGTTTAGGGTTCTTCTGGTTTTTTCCCCTCCTGCTGTAAATCACTTCCTCTTAGACACTGAGTTTCACAATACTGACAGGGTGCTAAGTTATGATCCAGTTGTTGTGACCCAGTTCTTAGACTCCAGGTCCTGATCTTTACCTGTTTGGCGCTGTTGGATGGCAAAGCTTCCATTCAGTGGTGTAAAGTCAGAGTCCAGATCAGCATGAGAAGACACTGTTTGGAAGGACTGCTCAGCTTTGGTGCTGTTAGCAACCCAAACATGGCACCATTCTCACTGCATTATTCTTAATCCACCACAAGCTTCATTTTAGGCAGACAAACAGACCCTCCAAAACCACCTCTCTACACAGTTTCTCTTGAAAGCACTTTCCTGCTCAGTCACGCTTGGGCAAACATAAGGGAGCAAACCAGCTGCTTTGAAACTATGCAGCCCTCATCTTCAACACGTGGCATTTGGAATTTGCAATGATGTTGTTGAGGGGTTACATCTGTCACTGAGTTTGGGGCAGCTTCTAAGAAATTATGTCTTTTGAAAAAATCCAAAAGCTGCACCTCAGCTGACACAACTCACTCTGGGAACGCTGCTGTTGTTCTCCAGGCAGGCCCTCGTTCCTGCTGAACCCAAGGATGCAGTTCCCTAGTGCAGTACCAGAGCAAGGATGCTGTAAGTCAATGGAGAGACAGCTTGGAATATGAGGATTTAGCATACCTTGTATTAAGCTGCTGATGAAGGAAAACTAAGAGGAGCCAGAGTATAGGTCTGGTGCAGCAGAAAGAGGCCTTTCCCTGGGGAGATGAAAGCGTCATGAGTCCTCTGCTTCCCTCAAAACCAAAACATGAGCATGAACTCAAAGAAGGCCAAAAGTTAATTGGTGGAGCAGATAGGCCACCTGTCTGCCCAGCCACCTCACTCCTGAATTTACTGCTGTGCACAGATCACTTATCACGGGAGACATCCCAAATCTCTGTTACAACAGGACTTAAAAACAAAGCAAAGCCTGCAGCTGTCCCTGTAGATTTGGGTTACCAGAAAGCTGGAGGCAGGATCTGCAGCCAAAGAAAAGACAGCTTCAGAAAGCCACCCTGCTAAAGGTCCAAATCACCACCAGGAATTGTCCCTGGCCCTCAGATGACTTCAGAGGCTGAGCACCCCAACTAAATATTTCAGCTAAGTTCCTGCTTTTGTGCAGGACTGAAATCCTGGCATGAACTATGCCAACATAAATCACAAAAGCTCCCACTGACATCGGGATAAAACCACACAGGCAGCAGCACCTTTGTGCAAAGTTCAGGACTTATGACTTATTTCTCCAATATCACCAGTTTGGTTCAAGCTGGTTGTATCAGAGCAAGGGCAACTTCCAGGAAAAGGACCTGTATTTCTCCTCCTCTTTGTCAGCTCTCTAACCACTTGCAGCACTAATAAATCCCACTGCCCTCCTCCTCTCCAGCTTGCAAAACGCTGGTTTCCTTCTGCTCATCTGATCTCACATACCAGCCCAACAACAACTCTGCATTTCTGATCTTACTGACAGTGTTGTAGCTATGAGAGTTTCAGGATGGAAGCGGGTTTGTGAGTAGGATATGATTCTACTTGACAAATTCATGCAGCTGGAGGGAGGAAAGAAATAAAGAGTAGCAAGTTTCAGAGCAAACAAGAAATTTTCTTTATTCTTCCTCTTCCACATCTCTCAGACAAGGCTCCTTCTGCCACTTGCTCTGGCTGATTTGCCACCATCCCACACACAGAGTAAATACATCTCTCAGTGCATGGTTGGGTAACACTGTAGTTAACATACTCCCTCTAAAAATCATGCCTGGACTCCAGCTTTTTATGGGGTGTATTAAAAGATACAGTGAAAAAGCTTTTTGTGCCTGTGTGGGAGGTTTGCTAAGAAGAAACTGCCAGTTTAACATGTTCATATCTCTGAGAGCTAATTATAGAAAAAAAATATCCGTACCACTGCAGAGATTACTACAAAACTGCAGTTTCTGTTTCATGAGAACAAGACTGGGCTCCAAATACCAACAGTCGACTGAAGGGTGGGAGGCAGGAACAGCCAAGGTCCGTACACTTGAAAAGAAAAATGCGCTATTTGTACTTTGTGCCAAAAGATTGTGTACTTAAATTAGCTGGGGAGGGGGGACCCAAAAGATGTTATTTCAGGTCTAGAACTGGGAAATTATTCCACTGACAAGCCTAGGGAAAATTTCAAAGTCTAAATAAAATTGTGATTTGTTTTTTTAAGTGATTTGTGATTGTATTTTTAAAGATTTACTCAGTTTCCACTTTTTAAAATATTCTGTAAATTCACTAAAATATCTGACCATGGATTTGAAACTTTTAACTTGAAATATTTAACTCATTTGGAATAATTTTGCTCAGCCCAAAATGAAATACTAAATGCCTGCCAGCCATGTTTTGTCTGGAAAAATATTTCAATTGAAAACAAATAAAGAAATCAGTGATTCATATAGCACAAGGGATTGCAGAGTTCTTTGCTGTCTCAGTCTTGTCACTTTTCTTGTCTAGCACTCACCCTCCAGTCACACCTGGGAAAGAGTACCTGCAAGTATTAGGAAAATACTTCAGTGTGTGCTGTGTTGAATATATTTTATATTACAAAAATTATACTCCTTCTCTTCGATTTGCAAAGCAGCTGCCAACCCAGGACATCACCAGCCTGATGCAGTCTTGCTCCTCAAGTCCTCTAAAACTTAAAGAATATTTTTCGCTTACAGTGAGGTCCCTTTCCCTGAGGCGTAGGGGTGTTATGAGCTGTGTTATAATACATCCTCTTTCAGTGGGTGGGAGGGACATCCATTCCCAGGGAAAAATGTACCGCCCAAAGGAGTGACCTGCTGTCTGTGGTTACTGCTCTTGCTGAATCCAAACTTCATGCATGCCTCTGGATCTCTTCTTGTCTGGGAAGTGTCCGTGGGTTCCAGGTGGATGCTACATTTTGGGGTTTTGGGGTTTTTTTCTTTCCTGTGATTTGAATGTTGACAGACGTTAGTGTTGAACAAACCCTTTCTGGCACCAACTCTTTTGGCAAACACAGTATTTTCAGCATTTTCTGTTCAGAGGAGAAAAGGTTTCATCAGGGTAGAGTCCCAGTGAGTGCCATTTTCTTACCTTCATTATTCTTGGCTTCTCTTGCTCAACCCACATCAATCACAGAGCTCAGCAGCCAATCCACTAAAATAACGCACTTCTCCTAGATAGAGGCACAGGTGAGTTCCCATGTGCTGGTGCTCCGATGTTCTTTGCATCCAAATGGTTGCATCCCATTAAGGAAAGCAACACCCCCCGCAGCCAAACTCCCCACTGCTGCCCCACACCAACCCCATCTCACCACGAACAGCTGAGACCAGCAGGGCTTTGCTCTTCAACGCTCCATCGATGTCCTTGGTGAGGAAGACATGGTGCTCTCCCTCCATCACATGGGCAGAACCCAACAGACGAGGGTCTGCTGCCGGATCTTCATGCAACATCCAAAAAAGAGAACCTGTCTCCTCCAAAGACTTAAAAAGTTTTGCTCTAGCAAGGATCCTGAAACCCTGCTCAAGGCAAAGGGTTCTGGTGTTTCCTGCTATGCACATGTGGAAAATCAGGCTCTATTTCCCAAAGCAGCTGAGGATGTTGGACAGCCAGGCTTGCAGCTGAAGGCTCAGCAGGAAGATGCCTAGAGGAGATCATTACTTTTCCCATCTATCCTTTATTTTTTCAATTCTAGCAGCTTTCATTATGTTGCAAATAGTTTTGGCCACAGTTCCACTGCCTCTTACGTTTATTCAGTCAAACTGTGAAAAATTAATGAAGTAGGTGCACTATTGATTTCAAAAGGTCCCTTTGCACAGCATCCCGGCTCAAACACTGCTCCGTACCATCAGGGAGGCCTGGGGAGAGGCAATATTGTTAGTGTGTAATCCAGCCCTGCACTGTGGACAATACAGAAAACCTTCTCTGCAGACACAGCGCACGCAAACTAAGCTTCAGGAAGCTTTTTAAGAGAGGCGTAAGATTTATTTTTTTTTTAAACACTAAATCCCTCCCTAAAACTTTTAAATATAAAAGGTCTCATGGTCAAGTATCTAATGGAAAAGTCACCAGGGGATGGGCAATCTCCCAGTGATTCTACTAAGGGACTAATATCTTCTTCCTCTTTCTGTTTTAGTTATTGTTGGCAAACAATGCCATGTTTTCATCAGCTGCATGTGTTCTGCTTCCTATAGGAGTTGTGCTAATGCAGAGTCCCACGTGGCACCAAGCAGGATGGGGGAGGCTGGAGGCAGTGCAGAGGAGGAGAAATTCACATTATTGCTAAAGTGCCAGGAAGGTTGCAAAGCTCAGACAGAACCACAGGACGGAAGGATGACACTGGTGCAATGAAGGAAAAAAATCAAAAAGTATTTCAGACACCTAAATATATATATATATATGTAACGTGAGACCAAAAGAGCCTCATAATTTCTAATAATGTGTCTATAATCACATACCTCCAGGGGAATGATCACTTTCAGACTGGATTCAACCGCCATGTTAATCATGGCAATTACACAAAAAAGCACAAAAATTATATCAAGTATCGCCATACCATACTCAGATGGGCCACCCTCATGTGATGGGTACTTAGGGACTTCAACTCTGTAAATTCTGGGATGATAAGGGGACTCTTGTTCTTTGGAGAGGGATCCGCCCCAGCCATAGGTGTCACCAGGACTGATCAGTCCTGCTGTGAATCTTCAGTTACTGACAATTCTTTCATTCCACTGCACTTAACACCACTGAGAACAGGCAGTTGAAAAAATCCCTCCACCAAACACAGTCACCTCCAAATTAACACACAAAATCCAGAATCACTGTCACATGATAAAAGAATGATTTATTAGAGCAACTTTATGATAAAATTATATAAAATAACAATTTGGTTTTTTAAAGACATCCACAAAATCACCTTGAAACAAAATGTACAGATACCGCCTATAATCCAAACAAAAATAAATTACCATTAAAAAAAAAAAAAAACAAAAAACCAAACCAAAAGTGGAAAGAAATAAGGGCAGAAGAAACAAATCAAAATTATACACAGCATTTCAAGAGGGCGTGGAAAAGAGAAAGTCATTAATCAATTCAAGTTATACAAATGTGTTTCAGCTTTACTCTCAGACAGCTCAGCTTGCATTTGTGTTGCATGCAAATGGAATGATCCAGTGAACAGCTCAGAACAGCAGAATCAGCAGCATAACAACAGCAGAGAGTGAAATAGGCACAATTCAGCACGGGGCACATCGAAAGTGAACAGGTAGTTCTGTCTGGTCTTTGCAAAAGTTATACACATTTACCAACTTCAAAAATAGCTAGTGTAATCTGCAAACAAGAAAAAAACTAGTAAGAGTCTTGCACTTAAATACTTTACACTTTTTTTTTTGTCTCCTTTTTGTCAGTAAGCTGTATGTAAACATTCCACTAATTGTACCTTTACTAAAATACTCAAAGATGATGCAGACGTTCTTTCCTCCTGGAGCATGACCACAATATGACACCACATTAGATCCAGCTGGGTCCTCTCTCCCAAAGCTCCTACGCTTCCTCACAGCAATTTACATTCACGCCATCAGAACAGAATAATGGGATTTTACATTTGAAAGTGTCAGACTGAAAAGTTTTCAAGTATAGTGGAAGAGCAGAGGGCTGGGATTCTGGAAGGCGCTCAGGGCATCAGCCACCCAAAGCATATGGAAACCCAAAAGGACCTGAGCACTTGCTTCCCTAAGACTTTGAAAATCCCACCCTTTGTTACATTGCTTTAGTCAGACACAAAACACATGAAAGCAAGGTGGCATGAGAGTGACACACAGGGCAGTGTCACCCCTGCCAAGCTCAATGCAGGGCCCATCCACAGCTCGAGGGAGCCAGCAGGACTCTCGTGCACTGATCCTGGGCCCCCCAGATACACCACTACACATGGGTTAGGTTCACACTGGAGTCACACAGGCATGTTTCCATGGTTGCATACAGTACTGCTTTTAAGAACCAACAATCAGCAAAGGAGTGGATAGCTCTTTGGCTTATCTGGAGCAGACAAGTGCAAACTGCAGTACTTCAGAAGCAGTGAACACAAGAAAAAATATGTTGTGTTTCATCATGGACTAGCAAAACCTTCCCAAATGCAAAGATCCAAGAATGAACAGTGTCAGGACACAGAAGCATTTTAGAGTTTGGCTGAGCCACAAATAAAACAAATCAAGCTGTGCATCCTCCCTGCCTTCACACACATATTCCCAAATTATCAACAGACACTGATTGTTGCATCCTCATTAGTCTCTTGAAGAGGTACTGTATTTTGCAAGTTGATACGACGTGTCTGTGGGCTCACCCTCAAGTTCAGAACAGAGCAACCAAGGGAGAAAATCCCTCCCTGATGTGTTCAAGAATCAAAGAAGAATCAAGCAATTTTCAAGTGAAAGTAAACAGAAGTCCCATCAAGGGCACATTGCAGAGAAACAGAATCCACTTGCACATAGCTATGAAGATGTGGAAATAACAAATAATCACAGAAGTCAGATGTCTTAGTAATTCTCTTGTCTCTACAGCAAAACTGAAACTAACAGCAACACCTTATCTGTGAAGATCCTTCAACTCCTAGTGAGTTGGGGTAGCACCTGGTCAGTTCAAACCCTAACTAAAGAAGGGCTTGAAAAATTGTGTCTCATACGTCAGGAACGATACCACCACTTATGATATTCACCAAGGACACAGTCAGGTATTTCAAGAAAAGACAAATCAGAATCAACGACTGAATCAACACATTCAGATAGTGCGTATATTACAGGCAGAACAACATCAAGGGCAAATTCTTTTTTTTTTAAATTCTGCATTCATCTATGTGAAATCCAGCAGATTTCTTCATGGAAGGGCATCTCCACACAAGCAGATGAGTCTTATAGCCTACTGGAAATCTCGGAAGGATATCTGCACCTATTATTTACCAGCCAGCATCTTGCAGGCTCAAAAATAAACTAATGGCGTGTTGACATACTCCCATTTTGGGACCGATCCTGTCTCTGCTGAAATTGATGGAAAGCTCTTACTGGCTTCACCAGGAAAGCAGCCACCTTCTTCACTAGTAAGGTTAAACACTTTGTGAGCATCCCTATTTATTTAAATTATTTTAACAGGTTCCCACTGTTACAACATCCTAGCAGAAAAGCTCAGGTAACTACTGAAGCTAACTAAGGAATCCACTACTCACCCCAAAATATAGAGTCAGCACACAAGAAGCAGTCAAGCTGGGGAAACCATTTTCACTGGTTAAACTACATACGGTATGAGGGCAAAGTGGAACTCATCTGCTCACCTTTCCCAGTAAATGTATCCTCCACAGCTATAAAAAAATTTCTTTACCCAATTACTATTTGTTGACCTGGAAGAATGAAAAAGGAATTGATACAAGACAGAAAAAACTGGGAGCAAACACATCTGGAAGAGATTCCCTCAAAATCAAAATTTTTGTTCTTAAAGCAACAAAAATTGCTTAGTGTTTTGCAGTTTAACACAAAGACAGAATACAAACCCTAACTTTTGTTAAATAAGAAATTCCTCAAGCAACTGCACACAACCCTTAGTGTTTCTAAGATTATAACAGACCAAAAATTAAATCCAGAGGCAAAAATCCCAAACGTACCAAGCGCTTGACACTGTTGAACAGTTTCTGAAGAACACCAGAGAATGGTGGTCTTTGCAAGCACTTCTGCATTGAAAAAAAATTCATAACAGAACCAGACATAAAGGTGGAGCTACATTGAAGCCATTACTTTTTCAGTGCTGTCAAGTGATCACACTCATTGACAGCAACTGTGGAATTAAGTTTATTCCATGAGCCATAGGAACAGATGTTTTTCTTTGCAACTGGGTAATTGCAAACATCTTGGTCTTTGGCCCAGCCAAGAGCATTTGTAGCTCATTATGAAAAGATTGTATATTTAAATTAAAGAAGAAAAGCAGCTTAAAGACAGCATTTGTATCAAAATCATGAAAATTTGGCAAGCTAAATTGTAAAATCTAACCTTTTGTACCTACCCTAAACTCTGGGTCTGATATATCATCAAAAATAGTAACTGTATAAGTGGTCTTTACATTCATAACACAATTAACTTTTACACTTTCCCAAGAGAGGGTTTATTCTGTCTTGTTTTGGTTTTTGGACTGAAAATCAGATGCACAACTTCAGTGTGGTTGCCTTTATATGACTGCTGAAAGGAAATCTTACACAACTGCAGTAAGGGTTTCTCTCAGAAACCCATGATATTGCACAATTGTTCTGTTGGATATGCATGTTGATTCCAACAGAGCTGTAATGCTTCACTTGTACATGAAAAAAAAAAAAATTCAAACAAATAAATTCCAAACAAATATAGTACCAAAAAGGTGTGGGTTTTTTTTTTAAAATTGAGCCTCATTACAACTGAATAGTTATAAACAGGCCAATGCAAGAACACTTTACCCTCGGCAGTATTGAATGGAAAATAAGCAAAGCCTGTTTTCTTATGGCACACTGGAAGAATAAGTGAGTAATTTTGTAAAAATCAGTTTGCCTCTATGCTGAATATGTGCTGCTCCACAGTGCTAGTCTTGTTTAAAAGGCATACACAGACTTTCCTTTCACCCTCACAGCATAGATTTTTCTTTTTTGTGCAACATGTTAGCAATCTAAACAACTGCTCCACACAAACTGTCCACAAACCACTCATACACAATACTAATGCGACAGTAGATTACAGTATAATAGCAATACAAAATATTGTATCAGATGACATATTTCTCTCCATCTGGAATGAAATTTGAATCTTGTAAGCTAGAAGACCCACAGTTCGATTTCTGAGCGTAGTTTCTCATCTGTGCTGGGGACAAAGTCTCCAGTGTGGACCCAGAATTGAAAGCAGTCCTGACTTTAGTGGCTGTGGATTGTTTAGCAGCAGAAGATGCTTTGTTACTAGCAACTATATCCAAGTTTCCAGTAGGGTCAATGATAGCGTTTATGACTGGGGGGAAAAAAAGAAAAATAAAAAAGAAAGAGAAATTAACACATTAGCAGCGCTCAGCAAAGTTTCCACACAGAAGCTTGCTGCCTTCATTTTGAAGGCAGTAGAACTGTAAGCAGTACTTTTGTTCATTTTCGTCCTTATTTTCCTCATTACCACCTTCAGGTCTAAACTCTCCCAGACTGAAGCTACACAGACTCTCAACTTTCTGGTTAAATTGGAAAAGACAAACTACAGCAGCCAAATGGCAAGCTTTTAGCAGAAGCTCAAAATGATACCTGGATGTTTTTACATGCCTTTATTAAGCTTTTAGATGATGCAAGAGCTTGTCCTGCTTTTCCTAATGCAGAGATCTGTGTGCAGAATTCAAGTCCAAAAAGCACAGCACAGGTTATTGGCTGAAAGAGCTGCTAAATATTATTTCATCAGAACAGTCCTGCACCAGTTTCTCTTATTGGAATATCCTAATTACCACAAACAAAGCATTTCCACAGCAACAGCTTCCATATTTCAATAGTCAAAAAAATTCTTAAAACCAGGAAGTATAAGATAAAACTACTGTTAATTCCATATATACTCATCAGAGAACACTGTGCTAACAAATTAAACTTCTGCAGCCTCTCCCAGCTTTCACTGGCAAATCAGGCCACATTGTTTTATTTTGTGCAACTCTACTGGCATTTGAGAGACAAAAGGAACATTTTAGATGACCAACCTTCAAGCTGTTTTTGAACTCGCCTGAGCTCCTTCAGGATAGAACTGATTTCCTAGAAACAAAAGCATCAGAATGGAAAATTAAGCAATAAAGTACTCAACTGATACAGGAATCTAGTCCCACTCCTTCTGCGTTATCTGGTTAAAACGATTCAAAGTCAGCCCCAACCTTGCTCATTTAACAGCAAAGACAAAGCTGTATGGAGGTGCATTTGGTCAGTGCATAGAGAGCCCCACTCTGCTTCATGCCACCAAGTGCTACAACACCACCCAGTTCATAGCCATAGTGGCTTTCGGATATGAAATGCTACACCTGTACAAAGGCTCCTCCTTAATATCAAATACGCAAAGATACTTGTAAACTCAACTCCTAGACCAAACAAGGCATTTGGCCACATTTACACTGCTGCAGCATTGAGCTACACAGGTCTTGCACAATGCTGTTTAGCATTAATCGTATTTGCTGGGTCCACTACTGTACTTAAATCCTCACTGACAATCCCGTTCAAGGACAAGAAAAGGTCATGAGAGCACAAACACCATCTTGAGACTTAATCACCTGAGTGAATTCACCCTTAGGTGAATTTTTACTCCACTACTATCAAACTGTTACAGGTGAAGAAAACAAACATTCTTAAGGAACACCTGTCTGCAACTGAAGCTGTGGCAATCCCATGGTAGGTGATCCTTTGGTAAATGTCTGAATGCGGCCTAATGACCCTGAACTTCAACACTTATTAAGAGACACAGTCGTTGAAGATCAATCAAAAGATCTTTGATTTGGGAAAGAGTTTGGTGAAACAAAACCACTAAAGGAAATCCCTTTGTCACACTTCAAACAGTAACAAAACCCTATGTTTCAGTTCAACACATGAAAATGGACCAGAAAATTCAAAAATTGATCTGAGAAGGGACAGAGATTGTTGTATTGGTTTCTTACAAAGCTTTCATGGATGGAAGTCTTTAGTATTTCACTTGTTTGCATGGACTTACTTTGTTTGATGTCTTCAGAATTGGCACTTCATTTTCTGAATTGATTTTGGCCTCCATCTCCTCCCAGGTCCTTTCTGAGTTTTGAAACAGAATCCTGTAACACAAAAAGTAAAGCAGATCTTAAAATTGCCATCAAAAAATTGCTTGTTTAAAAGAATTATCACAAGATGTGGCAACAAAAGAGATCAGCGGATTAGCAACTGGACAAAGCTCCTTTCAGTTGCTTTTAGGAACAATCCAAAGTCCTTCCCTAACTGATGCCTTCTAGAGCAACAACAAACTTTGAAAAGATTTCACAAGCTTGGTGACCTGCATGTTTTACAAGAACCTTGGTACAGAAATGGAAAAAAAGACACAATCCAGCAATTTTTTGTTCTATCTCCTGCACAGGCAGCATTTCAAAGTTAAGGCATTACAAAACCAGCATTAAAATTCCAAAGGACAAAGATATGAGTAAAAGAGATAGCAAATAACTGTATTACCTCTGGTTCACTATACACACACAGTTTCCTACATCTGGATTCTCTGTATATTGATTACAAAGCTTTCCAAGACAACAATGCAGTATCTTCCACAACTAGCAAGTAAACACTCACCAGCAAGCCAACATTTCAGACAAAAAGTTACTTACTTCATTTTTTCAGCAAGGTTTTCTGTATTTTCACGGATTGTATGTGATAACTGGGACACTGGGTTCAACATCAGATTGTCAAAGATTACCTACAATATGAGGACAGATCGGCGAACTTTTACCAAAAGTGGCATATTGCAAAACAGGAATTTTTTTACAGTAAATGATCTCCACTGAAACATCCTTGTTTGTGTGGATAATACTTGAAGTTCAAGTGAGATTAAGACAACATGCAGCTTTATTGTAGCGCTTTCACACAAAGGTTAATAGTAACTTGTTCTGACTTTTCCTAGAGATAGAGACATAGTTGTTTGCAGTAACATACGTACTTAAGCATTTCTGAAAGAAAAGCACTTAAGACTTTCCAAGCCTCACAGACACCTCCCCTCCCAAAAAAACCCTAAAAAGTCAAATCACAATGCAAGAAGTCCAACAAGCAGTGTCACTGAAATTATCTAATGTGACATTTGTGAGTTCAAACCACCTTCACAGCCAGGTATCCCACCATGTTACATTCAGCTTCATTAAAAACAACAACAAAATGACACCAAATGCCAAATATCCAAGTCCTGTGGCTCAGGAGAGCCTCCAGGCTTCTGCCAGGAAAGCCCACATCAAGCTGGGGGCACTCTGCGGCTGCACCTTTTATCCAGGCTTGGCACTTCTCTATAGAAGAGGAAGGGATTGCTTCAAATCACTCACAGGACAGGATCAGTACCAGTGGCTCAGCCCATGGTCCCCCTTCTGTATGTCTGTGAGTCACACTCCACCTCCAGAGTGGCAGAGTGGCTGTGCTGAAGCCAGCTCTCCCCTCCTGCCTGCCTGCACTGCCTCCCTACAGCCTCTGGCCCAGCTCTTCCTTTCAATCAGCAAGTAGGAGTGACAGCCAGTGCAGCATCACAGCTTTATCCTTCCTCTGGCACCATCACCCCACTACACCTCTTATCCCAACAACATCCCCAGCCTCAAGTTCAGGCTTTCTCACCCTTTAGCATCATCCCAGTGATTTGCAGGTTACCCTGCTCTTTCAGCCCAGAAGAATCACATCAAATTGCAAACATTGGAGGGAGCAATGCTCTCAGTCTGCAGGGCACAGCAAGCCAGCTGTGCCACAGCACTGAGCCCAGTTGCACACACTGCCCCCTAAGGTCCAGATCCTGCCACTCCACTGCTGCTCCATGGGCAGCTCTAATCAGGTTGCCAGCTGCAGAACAGCACGGTGCCATTAAACTATCAGTGCTTCAGATGTCAAAAGTTGAGACGTTTGAGTTTTTCTTTAAGGCAGCAGTTTAATAGCCTAAGTGGGCTCTGACACTGAATACCTCCTCCCAAAAACAAGTGACAAAGCCTCAGGTTTTACTGCTGTTTTGCACAAGAGGAAACTTCCAGTCAGTACAGGCAAGATGGGTGATAATGTTCCTCTTTTTTAAACACTGTTTCTATACCCACACATCAGGGCTTCTGAGAAGCGGGGTTTGTTTTTTTTTTTTTTTTTGAGTTGCCTCCTTTGGCAGCTTAGAAAGAACAAGTATACATAGAAAAGCTTAAAGCAATGTCATATATAAAGTAAAGAAAAAAGTGGCCTGCCTCCTCACGGTTTCTTGTCCTTGTTTTTCTTGAGGGATCCTCTTCTCTATTGTCATTCATATTTTGGTCAAAATCCTTCAGTTCCACTGATCCTGGAGGCACTTTCTGGTAGTTCAGACTTGCTTCTGGAATGTGCTGCACCAACTTGGAAATAATGAGTAATGAGTCATTAAAAATTAGTAGGGGAAGGAGGCTCACAGGCACTCACTGCAGGTATTGTAAATTTTCAGGCAAGCCCGAGAGGAACAGTGATTCATTTAAGTCTTGTTCAGACAGGTATGGGCTCATAAGCAAATTACTAGACCCCAATCCTGCAAGTGCCTACCCACTGGAATCATACCACAAAATTCTGTGGGGCTATTCTACTTTAAAATTTTTAGTCTTGAGCACATATTTGAAAAGTACATCTTTGTCTTTTTTGAATTTAGCTAAAACTCAAAAAGGCCCTGTTTTCCCGTACGTCTTAATACATCAATGCAACATTAAAGACACACTCAAATTAATCAGAAACCATTTAGTAACACATGAAAGATGAAAAAGCAATACAAAACCTCTTAAAATGAAAAAATTAACAGGAAGAACAGAAATGACAAGACAATTACTCCTGTTGGATTTACTGACCAAAACTCTAAAAGAAGGGGAAGAAAATAACAGTGACAAGACAGAGATACAAAAATAATGGGATGGAAAGTGCACCTGAGATGGATATGCCAGCCGAAAAGATCTACGAGCAATCTGTGTTAAAACAGAAACAAAGAGATCAATGCTAGTGAATGACTGTGACAGCAAGTATCAAAGAGAACACAGGGTTTGGGGTTATTTGGGGTTGACATTCCCAAAAGTGCATTCCTGAGAACCAGCACTCGGTGCCCACCCCCCATCATGCACTGAAGCTCACAGAGATCCTGGTCACCAGCCAGTTCTGCTGAGGTGGCCTTGGGCAGCTCCCCAGTTACTCCAAACCAGACTGCTGAGTGAAATCCAGAGCCCTCTGGCAAAGGGCTAAACATTCAGCCCAGGAGGCTCTTTGGTTGGCAAAGCACACAGCTCCTGTGAGGAAACCGTGCGCCATCCAAGGTCCAGGCTCCCCATGCTTCACACAGCAGTACTTGGGTTACACACAGGCAGAAGCTGTGAGATATTACAGTGCAGGGGCACAACAGCCAAAATGTTTAGCTAATCAGCTTCCTTTCATGAAGTGCAGAAACAGTAAGTTAGGCTTATTACAGCAGTGAAAGTGTCAGAAGGAAATAAGATATTCCTACAGTAAGCAGGTCTCAGCACAACCAGCTGAAAACAAGGTGAGGACAGCAACTGCTCCACCATTCACAGATTTTTGTATATGACCTGTTCTTTTCTCATGTTTTCTGTTCCGTTATACCCATAAGCATTTCCTCTTGTCATGCCAACGCTCATACTGAGTATGTTAGACAACAACATAACAAACTTAATTGGGCTCTTCAGTTTTTGTTATACCGTTATCAACTTTTTAAAAAAAGACCTACCAAAAAAATTTCATGCAGGGCTAAAATTCACAGAAGTAGCCAGTGATTTGGGATGACCCAACTGGAAGTTTAAATTTGATGGCTCAGCTCTGCAGAAAGCTGGGTCCTGCAAAACCTATACACCCACAAACCAAGGCATCCCAAACAAACCATGGCTTCAGTAAACAGGAACCATGAAGGTTTCACCCTTGCTGAACATTTTTGTTCTGTTCAGGCTTCTTTTTTCTGTGCTTAATTCATAGCAGTACTCAGCTCTATGTGCCAAGAATCTATGTTATCATAAACTATACAGCTGAGGCTAGAAAAACAAAACCACCCCAAACGCACTAGGGAAACGGAAAACGTCCCTGGCAAACATCCAAGACAGCACTGAACCTGAAAGGATGGAACATGAAGAATAAGGTTTAAATCTAAGACTATACCTTAACTTATATGAGGATACTCTTAATGAAATCTTTAACCAAGCTTCTTAATAAAAATAATTTTAAAAGGTTCGTTTGAGGCTGAGAAATGCTGTGCCACACAATGGTCCCAAATGATATTTCTGATACAGCAGTAAACACTCAAAAGTTATTCCAGTATCAGTATTTGTTTTTCCTGCATTTTTCCCCACTTTTTTGGAATAGGTGTAAATATTTAGTACTAGAATGCAGAATGGTATACAACGCTGCATGAGTCAGAGCAGCATATGAGACAACCACACACAGCAAACTTTTCTAGCTCACATAATCCCTTTTATCAGATGTTTCAATATATTACTACTATAACCATGGTAGCTATTTTTCATCACTATGTCCTTTCCTAGAATATTTAATATAAAGTTGTTTAATAAACACTTACAAGATTCACAGTGCTTAGCATCACACACATTGATCTTCAGGTATTTCCCAACAACTTCTCTGCATCAAGCCAAAATTATTAATTTAGCAGAGTTTCAACAACACTTAGACTGTGGGAAGCAGGTCTGCCGAATCTGGTCCAGTACCAAAAATGCACTGTCTGTTTATTAAACTCACATCAGTTTATACTGTTGGCATTCATAACAAGATCCCCAAGCTGCACTGTTTAGGATCCCAAGCTATTCACAATCCAGCTCCACATCTCAGCACTGCCAGCAGAAAGCCCTACTGGATGGAACCTGTTCCTGGCTATCGCTAACGTAAGGCAGCAGCACTGATGCACTGTGGCATTTGGGGTATAACTCAAATGGCCTCCCAGCTGCAGGCCCTGCTGAAATCATGGTGATATCCACTCCTATTCAGAGTAGGCCTCATTAGAAGCCTTTAAAGTGTTTTCAGCCACTGCCTGAACACACCAAAGGTTATGGCTCCTGATGTCTTCATAGGCTCCCACCTGTGCTTCGTCCTTTACACCACTCTGAGACCTCAAAAACTGCTCTAGCTGTGGGCACTGAGAGCATGCCCTACAATGTGACACCATCCTGCATTTGCTCTCCTGACTATTTTGAGGGACTGACTGGCATGTCCCACACAGCAGCACTGCAAAGCCACAGAGAAACCCTCACCCAGGTCCAAGCAATCCTGGGTTTGTGATTCTGCCATTCAGCATCACACTGTCATTTGCACAGAGCAGAAACACTGTTTTGAAGGTGTCTTCTTCTAGCAGCTGGGAACACCCCTCTGTAGGACCTGACTTATGGTTGAACCCTTCAGTGTCACTCAACAAAAAAGTAGGTGCTCTGCTCTTCCTCCCTTGCTTTTCTGCAAGCAAGCAGGAGCTGAGTAAAATGTTTCATTTGCAAGTCAGAAGTACAGTAGGTATGTCACCTTTTCTGCTTGAAAAGAATAATACAAAAGGCAGTTTGGCAGGCGTGGCACTTGCAAGGAAAGAAAGCAATAAAACACTTTATCTCAGAGGCTGCAGTTATTGTGAAACATTTGGGCACTTCAGCTCCAAAAGGCCCCAGGAAAAACCCCTCCCTGAGCAGGCTGCAGCTGACCTCGATTTACCACAACCACAGCCACACCTGATCTTCTGGGTATCTCCCTAAACTTCTGCTTTGCACCTCCAGTGCTGATCACAGCAGGGTCACAGGGCCTCCAAAGACTCTCCTGGCAGAGTAATAGGTTTGGTCTCAGCCTTGCATCTTGCCTAGGATGGGTCTGCAATTCTCACAACAATCAAAGACAACAGGAGGCCAAGGGAACCATCTGAGCAGCAGAGAGCTGTGCATTTTTTAAGCCCCCACTTGTGGTACACAGGAGGGAATTTGGATTTAAACAGTAGGAAAGTCAATTTTGCTTTAGCATTTGGAGACTCCTAGTAACCTTGCAGCCAAATTTGAGCTGAGCTAGTCCCTGCGCTGCAGCACTGGTGAACCAAATTAAGAAATTGCCTTTCTCCTCCCCAGCCCAGCGCAGACAAACTGTGCTACACAGTTTGGGAGGAAGCCACCGATTCTCTGAAGGGTGGGAGACAGCAATTCCCAAGCTACCTCCCTGGGACCCTGCCCAGCTCCCAGAGTCCCTGCCCTTGCCCACCAATACACAGATGGAGGGAAGGGATTCAAGCAACACCTGCACAGCATTTCAACAGTCCTGGCAGAAAGGACACAGCAGAGGTACAAAACACACAGCTGACACAGAAAGTGCAGCCAGCACACATGGTCAGTGCCTTGTCTGAAACAGAGGAAGGCTCTGGCTCCCTGGCACAGCAGCACAACACATCCCCCTCCATCCTCTTCCTCAGATGCAAATTTCAGGGACCAAAATCCAAACTAAAGCCTTGAGAGCCTTAGGAAATAATATGACTCCCATGTCTTGCAAGGCTGGCTGTGGCACACAGGACAAAATAAAGAGCACTCTAAAGAGGCTGTAGTTGATCTTTCTGGGAGTGTGTTTTAGGAAGACAGGGAATGAGGGTTTTTCAGTGCTGCAGCAACTGGGGATGCTGCCCTGGTTCCCACCACAACCATGCCCCATGTACTTACTACCACTGAGAGGCAGAGATTTCTGTCACTCAGGACCTTACCTCTTCTCTCGCAGATATGGTAGAAGCAGGAGTGTTGGGCACAGAGCTGAGGGAGGTGCTTGGTCCTGTCCCTGAGGAACTCTGTGAGTCCCCATCTCCAGCAACATCGTGAATCTCCCGAGCAAGGATGGCCACATCCTTCACCAAGGTTTGGCTGAGCCTAGAGCACAGACAGTGAAGCAGAACCATTAGGACATAGAGTAGAACAAGCCTCATATTGATAAAATATAAAAAGAGGAGCCACAAAAGGTTTGTGGGAACTATAACCTCTGCAGATATTAGGGCAAGCATGGTTTTTTGGGGTGCCTTGACAGGGTGCTGAGGAATATTCTGGCTAAATACAAAATAAATCCACTGCCTTCCTGAATCCAGCTTCCAAGTGGAGAATTGATATAAAGCAAATTCTAGTGACTAAACACTGCCAGAAGGTACTGGGAGACAATCCATGAAGAAATTTCATGTTATTGCTCCCCCATCCATCCACTCTACTTCTTTCCTTTTTTTTTTTTCTGTTTTAATACAATACAGTTAATTTTTCTTCTTGAGACTTCTTTGTTTTCCACTAGAAAGTCCATATAGGAAAAACACCTTTTTTCTTTTTTTACTTAAAGAAAAATACTTCAATTTCTCTTTCCTTTTCCTTGTGGTCTGTAGACTGAAAATCACAATATCCCTCCACATTCTCCAGAAGAGCTAAGGGATTATGAGGGTAAACAGGCATACCTTAGAGGGATCTGGTTTTCAGAAACAAAGTCTTGAAACTTCAAGCTATTGACAGGTGTCCAGTTAACACTCAGTGTTGGCAGCACCTTGCTCTAGCTGCTCTAGAGCTCAAAAGCAGTTCCTAAGTCTCTGAATTGTTGGTACCAGAGCTTTAAAAAAACTCTCCTTCAGACCAAAAGTAGCTGTTGGGGTAATTTTAAGGGAAAACTTCCAAGAGAAAAAATAATCTTACAGCTAGTCAGCTTCATCTGAAACACACTGTCTTCTTTTAATGAAAAAAACCAAAACCAAACCAACCAACCAAAAAAAAAAAAAAAACAAACCACCAAAACAAAACACCCCACCAACAAAAAAAAACCTTATCATGGAATATTCGGAGCTGGAAGTAACCCACAAGGAAAATAAGCAATGTGATAAAACTGTCAGTTCATCAAAACATTTCCTTGGAAAGAAAATGCATAGTTGAACTAATAAAACACAGTTTGAGCTGTCTGCCTAAGGTACCCCCTCTCTGTGCTGGTTTGGATAGAGCTGTCACCGAACACTTCCATTATGTGATTCACTACTGTAAACAAGTGGCATTTTCCCTTTCAACTCTCTCTGACTCCTCTAAACCCCTCCCAGTTAATTCAGGAGCAGCAAGGGAAATCAGAACTGCAATTACCAGGCAGACTGTGACAGCGCCCTGCTCCGTGCAGCGCCAGACAAGTCTGACGCAACCCTTTATTTATAGCTGCTGCGAGCTGGGAATGCTGCTGGGAGGGAAGCCGGCATCTCACACACGCACACTTTATGCAGCACAGGTAGAGCGGCCTGATTTGAAGGCTGACACACTTTCTAGCAGCTTGACAGCAACTTTCAGGCAAGAAAAGCCCTCTTGAGGTGAGCACGGCAGCAGCGAGGGTGATGTGGCCAAAATCAGACACAACGTAGCTTCCTCAGGCAAAAGTATTTCAAGTATGGCCAGTACAATGGAAGACTAGTATTTCTGGAAAGTTGGCATAACACAGTTGCATATGAGAGATGACAAACCTCAAATGCCACTGTTTAAAAAAGGAATCTGTTTGCTTTACTACTGAGGTCCTCCAGGCAACCATCAGACCATCAGTACACAGCAAGTCCCGTATCCAGGGACATCAAGCTAAGCAATGACTCATTTACATACAAGGCCTAGACAGATTTGGGTTCAGTTGTGCCAAGCAAAGAAGTTTCTGCCCTGCAGTGATTTCCTACTGCTCCCTCACCAGCTTCAGGCAAAGCAGCTTCAACAGTTTACATATTCAGTCTTTGCTATTCCATTTGACTTCCTCTACAGAGGATTAGGAGAGTTCACACCAACCATGCCACACATACATATTGACTTCTAGCAGAAAGCAGAGATATGCACATATAAACACTTAAGACTTGCCACAGCTTGAACAAGAAACAAACCAAGAAACAATGCCCTGCACGTTGGCCTTTTCTAGAGAGAAGGTACAACCAACACGTCCAGGCTGTAAAGGTTCATGAACACCTTCCAAGTCAATGTTCCGATAGAAGGGAGATGCGGATGCACAAACAATGGCAGAGAGCCTCTCCTTCTACCCCCACACCTGGGTTTGATTTGAACACCAAGGAGAAAACAACCCATTTTCAACACATGGGCTAACAGATAAAGCCCCACCTCACCTGGCTATTTCTGCTATCTCTGCTGTTTGTGCCATGAAGTTGTAGGGGTCAGGGTTGTCGTCAAAATCTTCATCATCATCCGTTTCTCTGCCATTGTGCTTCTGCTTGCCCAGCCCAGAGCCACGTATCCTCGGTGTTTGTGTGGCTGTTGAAGTATGGGAGCGTTTGTGTTTAGGGGAGCTGTGATTTGAGCCATATTCCTCCTCCGAAGTGGAAGTGTAATCTGAACCCTGTGGTCTCCGCCTTGATGCTTATAAAAAATGAATTGGTTTCAGACCAAGGACAGTAGTGAAGAGTAACTACAAAAGGCCAAAAGGTAACACAAAACTAGCCCAAGAGCACAAGGAAAGGAGAGTTTCTGTGCAGATCTTAAGTTAAACCGGCACATTATCCAAGCTTATTTCAAAGTTGAGCCCCTCTATGGCTCCCATTCTCTGTACAAATTTAGAGTGGGAAATTCCAATGGAAAATCATAATGACTATGTTAACAACTCCACTGTAGTAAATTATTACCACAGACTTGGCTTTCCATGCACAGAAGCTCTGTGTATAAGTAGCACACATTTCAGACTCCTCATAGTCCCACAGAAGTCCTTTTCTGAAGAGAGCCCAGTTTTCAAGCCTGCAGATACCTTCCTAATTAGCTGCAAGTACAAGCAGAAGGAGGGGTTTTTGAGTGAAGAGTAGACTGCGGTGCTTGGTGTTATTTGCAAGAGTCCACACCCCCACGTTCACCTCCTGCCTTGCAATTCACCATTAATGACACTCTACAAGAAACAGTGTTCACACAGTCAGGACTGGCTCCAAGCCCTGGAGCCAAGTGGAAGCTGCCCACTTATCCCAACTAATTCTGCAGATCTGTAGACACCCAGGTCCTCCCTTGCATGGGAAATGTCAAAATGTCTTTATTTGAAAACTGGGCTCCCACTGTTTGCTGCCTCACTACACTCTCTATAGATACTGCTTCATTCCCTTCTGTCCACCCCTGGAGAATGATGACCCACCAAACGCAGAACCAGAGGAGTTATTTAGAATTACAACACCAAAAAGCTTCACTGTGTTACCAAGACTATCCTAACACTGAAACACTACAAAGTGAATTAAGCCAGCATCACACATCATACAAAAAACCCCAACTAATTTGGCATGTATGATGCAGGTAGAAACTATAGATAATTACTGTATAGTGAAAGAAGTATTCCTAGACATTGCTATCTCACCCACAGGTATAAAAATGCCTTGACTTAGGATTAATACACATATAAAAATTTACTCATACTCAATTAGTAGTGTTGTATCTCTTCATTTTTTAATGCAGTTTTAGAATCAAGAGGCCACCCTGTCACTGAACAGAAATTTTAAAATTATGAGACTGATTTTCCATTTCTGTACACTAAGGAAAATCAGAATCAGCTCCTTCAGTATAATATCATTTAAATTACCCTAAGTAAACAAATTGTCTACACAGAGGAGCATGGGAGACAGGTCCTTAGCTTTCAGAACTGGTAACTTGGATTATCCTGATGTTATCTGTGATTTTCATGGTAGGCTGCTTCAGATGGCCCAACAATATACTGGTGTTTCTTGTCTCATGGCCAGACAGATCATGCTATTCTTCCACTAGCAAGATTAACTTTCTCCCACTGGGAGAGTTGGGAACTCCAGCGGTTAGCTAAACACTAAGAACTCCTGGAATAAATCAGCCACATATGCCTCCTCATCCCATAGGCTTGACACTCAAAGCTTTCAGAGGTTGTTGTGTCATGCTAAAAAAAGTCTTGATGGTACAGTGCAAGAGTCCAGTTTAACAACGTCATTCTTGCTGCAGGAAGGGAGTTCTAGCTGCTGATTTGCTATGCCTATAACACCATTAGAATAGGAACATGCATCACACGACAGCAAGCACGATGAAGCACAAAATACACCAGTGTGTACTTAGAGTTTGCGCAAGGTCCACAATCCTATCAGGGAATTAGGAGGTTAGTATTTTAAGAGCAACTAATTCAGAGGAAAGATTAGCATCATCTGCTGCAACTATGGGCAAGGAAAGGTGTTAGCATGCTTCTACAGAGATGTGGAAACCAAAAACCAATTCATTTAAATAAAGAACTGGCCAACACTTATCATTTTTCTCCGAATGATTTGAAGCCTGTGGTCCAAAGGCAGACGGAGTGCAAAGAGTGCCTCCTGTTTGGAAAACTCTGACCACATGATCTTGCTTTAAATTTGTTATTGTTTAACAAGAAGTTAATAATAGCATCATCTCAAAAAAGGCAAGAGAAGAGTCTGTACATACTCTTTCAGCTTAATCACATTCTGATTTACATGCATATACAAGTGTGTAAGAAAAAAAAAAATCACTAAAATTAAAGGTGAAGCTGAATGCACTAAAACAATCCAAATCAAAACAAGCAGCAAACAACATTTTTAGCATGCAATACAAATGAATAATGCAAGAGGGATAAATACTTCAGCTGTATGAAAAGATATTAAAGGACACATCCAGAACTCCAAGACATCTTACAAAATCACGAAACTGCTGAAAATAGCATTCCTCTCAACAGGACTGAGAAATGCAGCCAAAGGGGTTCTTCCTGGCCCGTTGACTACCAATCATTCCTAAAAACCTAAGAAAACACATCTGCTTTCCCACATCCGTGGCAGGTCAAGGACTACAGGCATAGACCTGAACTTAGACCAAAGGTTTCAGGGACAATCTCCCATTACCAATTACCGTCCTAGAGTTGCCATCTGAATTGTCCCCACCTCTTAATTATTAAGGCTGATTTAAATATGACAAATGTTGATATTTCAAGGGTCTGCTGAGTGCTCAGCTACAGGGCAATGTAGCTCCCGTATCTCGGCCTCATGGGAATCACTATCTCTACCTCATGGGAATCACAACTGCAAACCTGCCTTAGTTATGGCAAAAATGAGTGAAAATACACAGAAGAGTCAATCTCTTGGGGCAATCAACATGCAGTGTCCAGCTCTGTATTTACATATACAGGAAGAACAAGGGAACAGCTTTCACAACACAGGGACACTTATTTCTGTTCTGTTTCACATGCCTTCAAACCTGATACCTTGGACATCAGCTGTCACCAACACCAACACCATTATAAGCTCTCTGGGAGAAAACTTTGAATCTTACAAGTAAAACAGAACAGAATTTCTTGTAGTACTAGAAAGACATTAAATTCTATCTTTAAAACAAAAATGCCAACTGTCAAATGGCAACTGGTTGTTCAAAAACCAAAATTGCTGGAGAAAAAAAAAATGTAGCTATTTGCAGTATCCTCACAGACACCACCACAATACCATCTCACTGAGTATAAGAGTGCTCTGCTGTCTCCAAACCCACAGGAAATCTCAACATCCGTGCTGCTCATTAGTGCAGACTTTTGTACTTACCAAGGCAGCAACTATACTACTGCGATACTAATCCTTGGCAACCATATGCAGCCTGTAAGTCAGAAAGAGGGCAAGAGGGGAGAAATATAAAGCAGGAGCACTTACAGGATGATGAGGAGGAATACTTGACACTGCTTGAACGAGTCCTGCTGAAAGGCTGCTTGGCAGAGGCAGCAGTTGCCGTTTTCCGGGCCGCTGCTCTCACATCTGAAACGCCCATCTTCCGATAGGACTCAGCGCTGCGGCCCGAAAACCCCGTCCTCGACTGCGCCGTCTCTGAGTCACTGGGCACTGTAAATGAACCTGCCCGTTTCCTGGGCATGGCCAGGATGTCCAGCCGGGACAGCTTCTTTGTCTCCGTAGGCTGCTTGGTGCCCTGTGCGGTGGCGTCAGGGTTGGAGGCTGTTTTCTCAGCATCCACGCATTCATTGTCTGAAGCATCTCCCAGCCGGGCACGGCGTAGCTTTGAGGCCCTTGTGGGCCGCGGGGTGGATAAACTGTTGGACCGGGTGAGAACCTGCTGGATTTTCTGCACATTCGAGGTTGTTTTGCTCTGGTCCTCCTTGGTGGCCTGAGTGTAAGGTTTCCTCCTGGGAACTGGCCGGGTTACTGAGTGCTCATGGTCAGACACAACCGCATCTGGGATTGGCAAGTAAGGCGAGCTTGAATTCCTCTCGTCATCTGTGAAGTCAAGTGATCCTCGAGTCCCAGTGCTCCGCTTCATCTGGAAGCGTTTGGCAGCCTCTGCTCGGTTTGGTGCCTCTGGTGCTTGTGTTTTCCGCTTCTCCGTCAGCCTGTCCCGAGCACTGGGCTGCCCACACTGGTCCTGGATAGATGGTGTGGAGGAAGATTTCTCCTTCTGCAAGCTTGCGACTGCTTTGCGTTTTGGGGCACTTGCTGGGACGTTTTTGCCACTCACCAAGCTGACTGTGCTGGCAGTGTCTACATCTGAGTCCCCTGACAAGGAGTCCTCCAGCTGACCAGCAGTTTCTGAGGGCTCCATCTGTTGGCTTTGACCAAGCAATTTGGCTTCCAGTGCTGCCAAGGCAGTTTCAGTGTCCTTAAGGAGAAGATGAGTGTCCTGACTAAAGTCCATACGAGTTGACCGAACAGCCTCTAAATCTTTAAGCAGAGGGTGACTTGAAATATGTGGGAGTTTATTTTGAGGAACACCGCTGCTTGATTTATCTTTGGTAAAACTTTCCTGTCTAACAAAAGATGCTGTTTCCTTTCCTGACATGTTTTCTTGATCTTGAGGAAGACTCTGATGAAGGGAAATAACAACTTTTCCAGCCGCATTTATATAAGCATTAACATCTTTGACCGGTGGCTTTCCAGAAACTGGTGTGCCAGCACATTTGAAGGAAAACTCTGGATCCTTGCTGTCCTTGTCTGCTCGAGTGTGGGACACACTCAGAGAGAGCTTGGAGGGAATGCCTGCATCACTGTTATCATCACCAATGTAGAACGAAGTAGAAATTGGCTCACTCACAGCTCTCACATGGGAGATCCGGGAGGCTCCGGGCTGCCGGGTCTCTGATCTATTGTCTTCCCCCATCTGCTCTAGCATTTTGCTGTTCTCTTTGTATTTCTTGCCTTTTTCTGTGCTGAAGCCATCATCAGATCTGCTGGCATCACTGAGGCTATCTGGATCCAAGTCTTCCTGGATGAAGAGGCGGCTGCTGGGATCACCACAGGCTTCCACACAGGGGTCCTTCACGATGGTTCTCTTGGTAACCTCAGAATAGGACTCCTGGCACACCAGGACCGTGGGAGTGGGGCTGTCTGATTTATCACTTGGTGGAAGTTGGGGAAGAAGGCGCCTTGTTCTTGAGGGCAGAGAGTTTTCTGGTTCCCCAGGTTTTGGGGGCAACCCACTTTCTGAAGAGAGTAGTGGACAAGAATCAACTACAGTACAACTATGCCACTTGTTTATTTATTTATTTGTTTAGGGAGAGCTTGATCCTGCAAAGTGCAAGTCCACAAAAGCACTCGCAAGATGTGCTTAGAACTAAGGTTTTATGTAATTTGAACATCAGCAGGGCCTGCCTGGTCCCTGCTCCCTCAGGTTTATCAATACAGACATTATACTTAATTCCTTTGCTGAATCACACTGCTCAACACCTTCCCTTCCTTCTCAAGGTACTATGTCAGATTCATTTTCTCATAATATACCTCTCAGTACAAGCACTATAGAGGATAATGACATTGCTGGCATCTACCATCAATTAGACCACAGGAATGAGATGAAAAGCCATCAACATCAGTGATGCAGTGTTTTAAGTGCCATTCTAAATAACATTGCCTATTTGACTAAATAGATGGTGTTTTTCACAGTACAAGTTCTCCTACACTCATATCCCACAGCAAAAACCCAGGAGAAAGGCCCAGTAATAATCAAGAGGCTCTGAATTTAGAGCTCAGTGCCCCAGCATGTGTGGGCTTATCAGCGCAGACACACTCCATTGAAAGAGTGCTCCTATTTCTCCCATGCTGCTGGCTGGAAGTCCATATCTGATAGCACCTTTAAATACCAGGACAACTGGTTATTTGGCTATGGTAATATAACCAGCACTCCAGGAGTCAGGTATCCTACGTGGTGCAAAAACAGTGATCGCTGAAACAAAGGTTTCTTCTAATCTTTATTGGATCTATCTGCAGCTGTTGATGGCAAGAAGGTATGACAAACAATTCCAACCAAAATGAGTTGAAAACATTTACAAAAGCCAAAGTGCTTTTCCCCATTTCTCACACACGAAGACGACACAGTGTCTGTAAGCTGTTTTTTGAATTATGGTGAGAGTCTGATGTCCTCCAACTTCCCTTTTCCCCTTTGTATCTAGTTTTCTATGCTGATCTCCACCCTTTAAGCCTGCCACTCAACAGCAAACCCCAGAACAGTCTAAATTCTCAGCACAGCCAGACACAGGAGAAACACACAAAAAACATACAAGTCAGCAACTAACTCCAAGGCAACCTGCAAAGGCTTTTTATCTGGCATCATAAGGCAGTCTAAAGAATCCCAACTCAGGGCTAGTTAAAACCCAAAGCCCTTACAGTCTTTCTCCTACCCAGGTGCCCTTTAGTCATGTCGATCTTAACATTTAAGAACCTCTTGGATGACTCTGAAATGCAAACCTGGGGCTCTCTCCATCTTCAATCCACTGGGAACAATTCACTCTGTTCTTCCCATCTCCAACTACAATAGCTAAAACAAAAAATAAGCTACAGACAGATGCACAAATGCCCTTAATTTCTTCTTTTTCTGTCATCCTGGCTTAGGTTCAGCTACCCTCAAGAAACAGTGTGGAATGAGACTTACCTGCACTTACATCACCCTGCCCAGAGACAGATCCAGAGTCAGAGTAACTGTCCGCAAGGCTTGCCCACCTCGACACCCACTTCTGACTCCCTTGAGATGCTGCAGACATCTACAACAAGGTGGGGGAGATGAGGTTAGGAAGAGAGTTTGTAAACTAAATCCTCGCCACAAAATCTCTATTCTCACATAGACATCACTCAGTTTGTTCAAAATGGAAATCAAGCTACACATAACATTTACATCCAGACAGAAAACCCATGTACACATCCACCATCCCAGCAAATCCACCTGGACTGCCCGTACCTGCGCTTCAACCTGAGACCCACTCACAGCTTTTGAGGAAAATGCCTGGAGCAAGGGGGACTTCTGACTAGTGCCATTTTCACTGATTAGATGATGAGAACCGGAGTCATCTTTTTCACCTTTAATTATTGGTCTAAAGGCTGAGGAGATTCTGGAAAATTCAGGTGACTCAAGAACACCAAAAACCTGGAAAGATATTTGCATGGGAATATTAACTGCAAGAAAACAGAAAAACATTAGCCAAAAATCCAATTCCATGAAACATTAGTCACACACAAACTATGATCGTAAGGGGCCAGAAACACTTGCCAGTGCTTCCATGCAAACTGTGTAAATCATTTTTTTTCTGTACTTCACAGTAGCAGCTTTAAATATACTTATTCATAGAATTCCACTCACACCCACCTTTCCTCTCTCCCTCATTATTTAGGGGTGTTGCCTTTAACAGCAGTAACTCTCACTGGAAAGAAGTCCCTTTTCAGCCCAGAGAAATTTCGGATGAGTGTCAGGAAAGCTATTTATCAGCTCATTCATGAAGAATTAGAAAGAGAAAATGGGAAAGCTCCATCCCCAGTGCCTTTCATAGACTGTAGCAGTGAGTGGGCTGAGCAAAGCAGCCTTGCAGTGCCACAAGGAACTGGGAAAGGATGCACCTCTGAGAAAGGCGAGTGTTTGAGCTCATTGGACAGATTCCCCCTGAAGATAAGCAGGTCTTCCTCTGGGGGGTGACCAAGACTCATGCCTGAAAACGAATTGTTCCTCTCACTTGACTGCAAGAACTTCAGAGGAAGATACCACCACAGAGGGTGCCTTGGCTGCACAGAGACAGACATGAAGATCTCAACTCGCACTTCTGTTAAAAAGATGTGTATGCAATAGTGGAGGAATAAAGAACAGAGACACCTCAAAACCTAAGCAAGTCCAGAATTCATTTTATTTCTTCCTGGACAGAAACACTGAGGTTCAGTTATCAGCTCTTTCACAAATGGCAGGTCTGCACTGCTCAAGCATATGGCACAGTCAGGACCAGAAGCTGGCCAGTTTGCCTGCCCAAGTCACATGGCTGCCAAGACTTATCCCCAGAAATATCTGTATTTTTGTGGCATCTTCCCTCATATTTCCCCACCAGAACAATCAGTCATCTAATGTCAGGACTAGAACCTTGCTGTGGCTTAAATACCATGCCCTGAAAGCTTCTGATCACATTTCAAACACAATGTAAGGAACAAATGTAATAAAAAACAAAAGAGGAAAGCTAGAGCCAGGCTCACAAACACTATATACAAAGCTCCAAAGTCAGGTTCAATTATGGCTTCCTTTAAACCTTGCCATCTTCCTGACTACATTTCACTAAATCTTCATAACAACTTGCCAGTTTTATTTTCATAATAGACCGCAGATGAGAGTTAAACCTGAATATCAGCCAAACTTTGGTTTGCCCTGCAGTTGCTTAGTTGGATGGGTTCTCTTTAAGCCTCCCTCATCTCTGGAGTTTTGTTTTTAGGCTATCATTCACTCTGCAAAATCCAAACAAGTACAGATCCATCTGGGATTGCCTCTGCCCTAGATCACACCCTTTGCTATCTCAGCCAGCTGCCGCTTGCCCTGACAGCAAGCATTGCCTTTCTAATCAGGCACAGCCAAATACAGAAACATCTGCCACTAAGGCTTGTAAGCACCAGCCCTTGGCATTTCCTGTGGCCTACCACGGGCTGATGCATCAGTGATGGACTGCAGCTCCCATCTTCATAACAGTGGGCAGGAGGTGATGCAATGCCAAGGCAGAGGCTTGGGAGCAGTCCTAGAGAGCAGAGCTGCTCCCAGCCACAGCTGTCAGCAGGATCAGCCTGATCTTTATTCAGGTGTTGCCTTTCCCCTAAACAGATGGTAAACCCACTCTTTCACTTTTGCATCCAAATTCTATTTTTAAGCAAGGCAGCTCTTTGCTGTGGGCATATCCTGCCATCTTTTACTCTGTGGTTTTTGTTTGTTTGTAATTCTGTTGTTTTGATGGGATTTTTTAAAGACCAGCCTCACAGTTTGTTGAGGCCTGTCCTTAACACAGGTCACCCAGGATGATTTTCCACTCCTAACCATAACGCCCTGCTGCACCCAATTGCATCCCTTCACGGCAACAGTTAATTTAGGCCCTCCAAGCCTTCAGCCCTCAGCTCACTGGCCAGGCAGCATTTACCTGATCTATCATTTTTCGTGCTTCCTCCACCTCTTTGTCCTGCGACTCCGTCTCAATGGTGTACGTGCCTGTCTCACTTACACTGTCTTCCTCATCATTCCTCCTGCCCTGGGCAGCCTTCACCTCCAGAGGTGGAGCAGAGGCAGGCTCTGGTTCCGAGGATATAACCACACGTGGAGCTACCTGCACGGGCAGAGGGGCTGGTTTCTCAGTGCTTGGCTTCCCAGACTGAGCAGTCTCACGCAAGTACTCAGCCATAAAATCCTGAGCCATTTTAGACTTCCTCCCAACGCTCCCATAACTTTTGGCTCTGGGAGCAGAGGTGGATGAAGAGTTGATCCGATCCTCCGTCTTCTCCCTCTTGAAGGAGCTCGTTCTTTGGGTCCCACAGGAGTTGCTGGTGGGTTTGCCCGCCTGGGCTGTGAGGTGGGATGGCGGCACTGAATTTCCTGGCTTCTCTGCCGGCAACGCATTCTTGCGCTTTTCAACCTTGTTCTTCAGCCCCGGATCTGTGTCGCTCTGGGATGAGTGAGCGCTGTGCGTGAAGGACTGGGACCGCTTCTTCCGTGGCGTGTCCTCAAAGAACTCGATGACGAAGGCCTGCTTGTTGTGCAGCATCTCGTGGGGGTCACGCCTCATTTGGCGCTGCAGCCTCGTCTGCTCTGTCGGACGTTCGCCAGCCGGCGTCGTCTCCTTCTCCGCCTTGGGGTCTTCAGTGTCGCTCTGCGTCCCGTCCTCGTGCCTATTGCCTGGAAACAAGGTACATACACACTTGATCATCATATTCTCAGTTTCTGTGGACCTATCATTACCTCCCAGCTGAAATTTATCATTTCAGTTACAAGAAAAGTATTCTGTAAGACTAAAAAACTCCAAAGACGTCTGTGTGGTACAGGGACTGCACCCCATCAGAAGAAAAAAAAAAAAGAGAAGGCAGCTCTCTCTTGACCCCACTTTTCACCACTGGTTGGCTACCAAGTTAATTATTTATTTAAAAAGAATTCAAGAATCTAATGTTTTGTTTCTTTCTTTTTTCAATATAAAAAAAAATGATGACATTATTTTGCCATTCTATCCAATTACTGTAGTCCAAGACCACCTCATTGGGTTCTCTCTGATACAGAGCAGAAATATCTCTGCAGGATCAGGAAATAAAACCCTCACTCTGCATCCCATGAAACCAAATCCCCACAATGAAAGACCAGATCAGTGCATTATAAGTACATGCATCTCTGGGCACCCACATCACCCTCCTCTACAAGGGGAAAAAAACCAGAGGCTAACAGAAAAGTAAATTTGCAGGATCCTTTACTTTTTCCACAGATTTGAGAATCACACCATGACACCCCCACGAGTTACACCATCCTATCACCAGACAAGCAAAGGTTAAATCATTACTTAAGAGTTCACTAAGCTTACACTAAGTTTATAATTATTTTCACTTATGGTAGCAACAACCATCTTTACAACTGTCTCTATGTATCAATGCCTGCCTGCCCCTCAGCACCTTAGCTAACAACTCTCAGAAAGTATATTGAAGTAAAACAAAAAGTTAAAATTAAAATAAAAAATTAAAAGTAAAACAAAAAACAAACCTTTTTTTGGAGAAGGAAACGGGTGTGAAGGCACACAACACGATTCAGTCAACGACCAGGAACCTGTCATCGGGAGAACGGGGAAAGAGGTCTCTGCGCTCTAGACTGTAATATGTAGCAAGATATACTGGCTAGAACACCACGTGTTTGAAAGGAAAACTGCTCAAACCTACTTGGCAAGTTCTCCAGACTCATGGGTGAAGACCATTTATTACATCGAGTTAACTGTGAAAGATTAGAATTTAATGCAAGGTCCATTCAACCCAGGAGTTAGTTCTATGAAGAGTTTCCTAACACACTCATGAAGCCAGCAAACTTTGTATTGTGCCCTGAGGGCTGATAAGCTTCACCCTTGGAAGGGCAAGTTCTTAAATTAAAGGTCTTGGCTAAGAGCTCTGATGAATGCAAAACAGTGAGGACACAAGGAAAACATGCACCATGCTCACGGATGCCTCAGCAGAACACCATGCACATCCCCTCAAGCTGCTAAGACCTGAACCCTGCAGTCTTGATAGCTTGCTTTACATTCACTACATTGTTTCTGGACATGAACAAATGTTTTTAGAGAGTCCCAATGGTGGGCACCTCTGATCCTGAAGACCCAAATGTGCTAGGCAGCCAGCAGTAGCCTCCAAGACATCTTCAAAATTAGCCCTGCCAGAAGAACACGTTGCACAGCTATCACAGATAAATGACACCTGCCAAAGCAGAGGTGGGTCAGCTCCTCGGGCCATCAACACTGTATGTTTTAATGAAATGTCCAGAGTTGATTTCTTGATATGCAAATTATGCATTGAATTACCTCAGCTTCTTTCCATGCCTTATGGACTGTAGAGAGGCAAATGCAGCCAGTCTCTAGTGTTCCTGTGCATCACAACAGAAATAGGTGCCCAACTCTTTCGTTTTCTCCAAGAGGAAAGAGCAAAACCGCTGAAGCACATTTCTCTCCCTGGCAATGTTCTCCAGTAAGTCAACAAAATCCAGTATGACAATAACATTAAAAAAACCAAACCCTTCTATCACACAGCCACAGCACACTGAAAGTAAGACCCTAAGTAACCAAACAGAGCACCTCAACACTGTCACTTATTGGGAAGGACTAGAACCAAGCAATGGCAACAAAGCAGTTCAATTTCGATGCCATGCCAAACCCTATGGCTCAATATGAGACCTTTATGACCACACAGGGTTCCCAAAAGTATGTACCCAAAACAGCAATTTGGAAGTGTAATATGTAAAACTCTTCACATTATGACAAGTTTTGGTGGTTTTTTTTCCCAGAAGGTCAAAGCAAATATTCCTTTAAGAGAAAACAAGGTATAGCTCTCATTTACGTAGGACCTTAAGCACAAGTAGGTCTGGTAACCATCAACAGGACTTCATCAGCTCAAGCTGCAGTTCAAAACATTAGCTTTTCCAGAGGCAAGACAGTGAGAATGCAGGAATCAGTGGCCACCTCTGAGCTGTTCAGTGGATGGCCCAAGAGAGGCACCCAAGCAAGCCTAAATCTTGCAAAATATATTCAAAGTTGAATCAGAATCACGTAAGGCCTACCAGCTGCACAAAGAACTGGCCTCCAAACTTCAGACCTTTGAAAATTCCCAAAGAATTTCTCACAGTGACACAAGACAAAGGTCCATGAAATCTGATGTTTTTGAACAGAGAAGGATTTCAGAGAAGCTTTAGGTTAAGAGAAGAAACCTTCTCCTACAGGCATAACAATTTTCTCTATTGGGGATCATGTGTATCTCAACTCTAGCACCAGTCCCTGTGTCATCTGACCAGCTGGCTCTGGGCATTACCAGATGATCACACTTAGACTTAGAACAGCAGGATGATAATGCTTAGACTCCTCTGGACTACAGTTAAAAAGAAAAGTCATTTCATCAGCTAGGAGAAGCCAAGAGAACCTAATTCACTGAAATATCTGTGTTTATCAGCCTGCCTGACCACATGGAAATTGTTTTAGACATTTAAAAATCAAAATTCTTTTTTCAACTGGTGACTGCTGAGCTAGCATTATAGATGTTGAGAAGTCACATTAGTGTCCCCAAGCCAACATCACACATGACTTCAGGGCCAGGTGAAGAGCATGCTAGCTGCATTCAAAGTATTAACAGTCATTAAAGTAATATTCTTCATCTTGCAAATTCGGAGCAGAGATTATTAAGTCCAGTTCTCCTTAACAGGAGAAGGGTTTTCATCTTTTATTATGCTGCATTTGCATGGCCAATAGAGAGCAATGTCCACATGACAAGACATTAACTCACCTTTAAGCGTCCTTACATGCACTGGCAGGTCACTCTTGGTACTGTAAACATCATCTCCTGCAGACTGCCTTCTCATCAGGCTTGGGTCATTCTGGACAAGCCAGTCAGCCACTTTGCTCTCTGCTGACATCACTTCTGTGTGAGCTGGTTCCTTACTGTAGGGTCTTCTCTGTCTGAGTGAAAATTTAGTTACGTGGTCTTTTATCTTTATTTTGCCAGGGGTACCATCATCAAATTCTATGGTGAAAGAGGCATGACTCTGTACCACAGGGGCCACCACAGCATCAACATCCTTTGTTGGGATCTCATGGACCTGTGTTTCTGGAGATTTTGATGGCTGCTGAAATTCTTTAGTTGGAATCTCAAAATAACTTGGCTCTCTCCGGAAGGCAAACACAGATTGGTCCTGGGCATCTCTATAAGTGGAAATATTCCCATTCAGTTCCTCTTCATGTTGGGTTATCTCTTTTGATCTCTCTACAAAATGAAAAAAATGAACAAAACCACATTTTTTCAGTACTAGCCAACTCATTTGTTTCAACCTCTTGGAAGGGCTACTAATGACAACATCTCTCTGCTACAGAACAGATACACTGTGTGTGCATTGAAATAGAACACTTCGTGCAGTAGAGCACATGCTTGACAGAAACAGCAGGTTTACTGCACAAGTGAAAAAAGATGCCTCTTTTATACATACAAATTCACAACAACCGGAGTGTTCAGACTAAATGGCTCCCAAGGATGATGATGTGAGAAGCAGATACAGCACTGTCATATAACTAGTTCTCGAACAAGCCTAGTGATTTACTCCACAAGTGCTCTTTCTAGTGGTCAAATATTTTACAGAAAACATTTTAATTCTCCCTTATTCCAGTTTCAGCAGCAGCAACCTACACACAAGTACGTGTAAATTCAAGCACAAAATAAAAGTGGTAATTAAAGTCTTGAAACAAGATGGCATCACACAGTAAGTTATCAAAAGTGTGCTGAAATTTCGTGTCCCTATCCCACATCACCTCCATTACCTGAGTAATGTTCCTCTTGCCTTCTGTCCTCCTTGTTATTTGCATCATCTTCCCCCCACCAGGAGGGCTGCCCATAGAGAGGGGTACGGTAAGTATTGGTTTCTAGGGAGAAGATAAGCAAATACTTTAACACTGAAAATATCAATTTACCAGGTTCAACCACACACCAAAAGCAGCAGGGCCAGAGGAGATCATGAACCTGTTACATTGCAGTTATAACAACAGCATATTATACATAATAATAAGTTCAGGCTTTTCTTTGTTTTGCCCTTTTTTCCTTTTTACATTGTATTGCAACATACTAACTCCATCTCCCTTCGTTGTTTTTCATAGCTGTGTTTCCCAGATACTGGCTCTTCTGCCTTTCTAGCCTCATTATTCACAGGAAGTCAAAGATTTTAGGCAGAAAAGACTACAAAACATTAACCACAAAACTGTCTGCAACTCACGTGCAATTCAGGTGGAAATCAGGCTTTTTTCCGCACCTTAACTGGGAAGATTTTAGCTCTGACCTTTCTTTCCCCACCATGGCCTTGGATGTTTCCTGGGTAGGGATTTTTTCCACTATTTACCACTCCCACTCTAAGTTGCACACATTCCACAATGGAAAATTCTTGAAGAATTACAAACTTAGGAAAAATGATAAAACTATCTCCTTACACATTCATAAATAAGTAGTAAACTCTTGTTCCCTAAAGCTTAAAGTAAACCAAGTGGATTCCAGAGCCATTATAGGACAGAAGTTTTTCTGATGGAAAATTTCCTCTAGACGAGCCAGGCTTATATGATTACTCTGCTCAGTGAGCACTCAGTGAAAGATCAGGGTTTCACTGCAACAACTGGCACCCACTCAGTGGAGCTGATCCACTGCTTCTTGTTTTGTATCTCACAAAACAAGATTGTATTTTGTCAGTGCCTTGGGCTACTGCTGTTTGTGCAACAAGCAAAAAGAATACACTCCAATTTGACTGTGGTACAGTTAATAGAATGTTTTTTTCATAGTTTAAGAGAAGCAAATAAAGTAGCTTTTGTTCTTTCATCTAGAGGTGATAGAAACACCAGGGTAGGTCAGGGGCTGAGGTTAAGCTCCAGCTTTGTTAGGCTGCTTCTGCCTCTGCCCATAGCAGCTGTAACTGGCCATGTCTTAAACCCTGGCTCCAGCTCCAGAGCCATAGCTGGGCTTTTACTGCCAGCTGCTGCTCAGCTTGTGGTTTTTAAACCACACACTGCTCTGTGCAAAGCAGCTCTCAAATAGTCCTGCAGTTTTGCATTCCCTGCTTTAATAGGCACATGACAGAAAGCAGTCATTAGCATAAAGGAAGTCAGGAGAGGAAGGGGAATTAAATAACTCAAATTTAAAAAGAAGCTTGATTTTGTGCTGCTGTTTCTAAAACTACACAGATCCAGTGGCCACCACTTCTGATATTTTTGTTCTAGAATCATTCCAGATATACAAGCTCATACATTGAGAGTCCATAGGCAAAAATTTTGCTTCACAGATGCAGCCCTTTTCAAGAGATCATCTTTGTGTTTCAAAGTTAACCATGCAGCCTCCCTTCACACTGAGGATCAAAAGAGGCTGAAAGTATTACTCTCCTCCCTGCCTAGAGTGTGTGGAAGATAAACCATATTCCTATTACGTAGGCGGCCTTTGAAAGTTCAAAGGAGGAAGCATTTCTCACCATGATAAATTGGAATTGCCAAGCAATGTTTCATAANGGGGGGTGGGGGTGGGGTGGGGGGGGAATCTATTCACAAGGTTGTCAGTGAACAGTGGCACTCCAGTGTAGGGTTTGGTTTCTGCTAGGCTGAGAGCTTTCATTCCACAGCCTAGCAGAAACCTACTATCCTCTTTTCATGCTAAAATTTGCCCACTTGACCCCACCCTAACCACACAGGATCTGCTTCACCACTGTCAGGCACTTCTTTTGGGCACACAATGGATTATTATGCTCTGACTTGTAGTACAAGATCTTAGGGTTGATGGCCAAGAGGCAGCTCTCTGGGAGAAGCCAGGGGAAGGAGATCAACACTTTAACACAAATCCATTAGCAAGAGCCAGTTATGTCTGAGGTAATTTGTGCCTAAAGGGATCAACTACCCTAGAGATGAAATGTAAAGACCACCTGTACTCAACTCTTGTACAAGCAGCACCTTTCCCAAGGATGGGTGCTGTTACTGCTTGCATCTTCCAAGGAGTTGCCTCATTACAGCTCATCTCTCCAGCACATCCCAGCCCCAAAGGGATCCCAAAGGCCCCCTAGTGTAGAAGATGCCAGTGATGTATTCCAAGACGGTTTTGTGTCCAGAGGGGCAGAAGTGAGCTACAAGAACTCACACCCATCCTGCAGGACAGAAACCGCTCCAAGATCTGTGTCCCATCTGTGTACGAACACAGGAGGAGCTTCTGCCTTCGTTGCCCACTACTACAGGAAAAAAGCAGCCAGGGGAGTAAGTCAGACTTTTGGTCAGACCTTTTCTGTTGATGAGGAACTTTGGGATTATAACTGAAGCTGAAGAGAAAAAAAAAAAAAGTATATATAAAGAATAATGGGCCAGCTCCTCTGCTGTCTCAAATTTCCCTGGGCCCTAATAGGTGCTTGGAAATTCCCCTAACTGACCCTCTGACAAAAGCTAGCACAAAGTCAAAACCCCAGGGCACGTCTAGGAACACCTAAAAAGAGTGCATCAGCTTGGTAAGAGTGCACAGATCTGGGGCCATCAGGGTGGGAGGCACTGCACTGCACTCACTGCACAGCAGCAAGAAGGTTCTTCCTGCCCCTCAACACAGAGCTCACATGGCTCCACCTGCAATGCCTGTTACAGCATCTGTGACAAAGCTGTACATTTGTGTGTGGGGGGTTTCATTCCTTTCCTCTCCCAGCCTCCACAATAAACTGGAACTTCATTTTAAAGCTGCAAAAAGCACAGATGGAAAGCTGAGGAATTAGTATCTTGCTATTCAGGGACAGTTTCAATATTTTAAGAGCAATTAATGTTTCCACTGAGCATTCATATTAATTTACATTTTGAATAACATTGTCAAGTGACACAGTCACCGTCATTCTTGGCTACTGCTGAAAGTAGCCAGATCTTGACTCAGAGTAAAATTTCCTGACTTCAGAAGAGTGTTGTGGTTTAACCCCAGCCAGCAGCCAAGTCCCACACAGCCACTTGCTCTCACCCCAACAAGCGGGATCAGGGAAAGAATTGGAAGGGTGAAAGGTAGGAAACCCATGGGGTGAGATAAAAACAGTTTAATCAGGAAAGCAAAAGCCATGCACAGAAGCAAAGCAAATCAAGGAACTCATTCACCACTTCCCATGGGCAGGCAGGAGTTCAGCCATTTCCAGGAAATCAGGACTCCATTATACCTAACAGTGACTTAGGCAGACAAATACCATCATTCCAAACATCCCCTCCCACTTCCTCCTTCTTCCCTCTATGTTATATACTGAGTATGTGATATGGTCTGGAATAACCCTTTGGTCAGTTTGGGTCACCTGTCCTGGCTGTGCCTCCTCCCAGCCTCCCATGCAGTCCCAGTCTCCTCGCCAGCATGGCAGTACAGAAAGCAGAAGAGGCCTTGGCTCTGTGTAAGCTCTGCTCAGCAATAACAAAAACATCTCTACATTAACAACTCTGTGTTCAGCAAAAATCCAAAACACAGCTCCATACCAGCCACTGAGAAGAAAATTAACTCTACCCCAGCCAAAACCAGCATGAAGAGTTCCATGAATTTCCTGCCCTGCTCATGTCAGAAACTTCTGTCCCTTCTAATTTACCAGGAAAACTGACACCTCTCCCAGCTCCAGCTCTAACACAACAATATTGTAGAAAAGGGGGAGGGGATGGTGGAAAAAGCACGGTGGGAAGGCAGCTAAAACAGATGGCTGTGACAGAAGTGGGCCAGGGAGCAGCTACACATGCAGTTGTGCCAGCGGGCTTTGCTCTTCACCAGCTGGGATCCATTTTGGGTAGCAACCTCAACCTGAACCTGCAGCATCCAGAGCAGCATGTCTGCCTGTGTCCTGAGACATGCAAAGCACCCTGAGGCCACCTCCTGTCTGTTCTGTTTTAGTGTAAGATGGATGTTCTTGCAAGAGCAGAGAAACTCGGGGCTTGCTCAAGTCAGCAGTGATGGGAGGAACACCAATGAAAACGAACTGCTCAGTCATTTTAATGACATGAGACTTCCTCCAATTGATGGCAGCTCATTACCACCTCTCTCCACTCCGTGCCAGGATGCCCAGATGGTGCCAATTCATTTAGACATATTTCTTGGCTCATCAATTCAGGCAGGCAGCCCGAAAACCATCCTTTTAGATAACTGAATTGAGGTCAGCACAAGCATTCAGCCAGATAAATACTGAGCTAACAGTGATGGTGTAATACAGAGAAGACCACTGACACACACATGTTCTGCTCCTGGATTTCAGTCTTTGGGGCAGTCACTCAAAAGGAAAAATGAAGGCTGTTTTAGCACAGAACAAGGGAAGTCCATTTGCCTAGTAGTCTGACAAAAATATGGCCGATTAAATTAATACAGAACTATTGATCATACAAAGGAGAGGCACCAAAAGAGAATGAGACATGTCAATACAAAGGAGGTATTTATGGAGAAGTGAAACACACAGAACACAAGGGCACAACCAAAAATACGGTCTGGGTGATGAAAGGGAAAGGAGAAAGACTGTGTTAAAGCTGCTTTCCATCATCAAGCAGGAAGAAGAGCTTTCAAGACAAGCACACAGCTCCCACCAAACAGAGGGGTCTGATTTCCTTTGAAGGTGTCCCCTGTGGTCAGGACAGGACTGAGGGCTGTGCCTTGCCCAAATCTTCACAAAGCTTCACACCATCATGAGAGAGAGACAGTCAGCAACAGCAGATTTCTTTGCTCACAGAAGCACACACAGCTTTGAAGCTCTCTACTGCAAGTCGTAACAAAAGCACGAGAAATCCAGCTTGCTTTAAGTCAAACTGGTTTTGATTCATTATTAATAACAATAATGTCCATCTCCAGAAGATGCAGAGTAGGCTTCTTACGGCAGAGGCCTTGGGGGAAGAAAAGATGATCTAGCTATAACATTTTTAAATTAATTCTTTACATGTCTGCTTTTTATCTCCTCTCCAAAATAGAGAATTCAGACCTAGCAGGAATAATCATAAAGCAATTCTCTGACTCTTTGCCACACTATTTATTTCATATGTGCATTGCTAATCTAAGTCCTGGTCTTTTGTATCTGCTGTGAACATACACATATCCCAGGGGCTTTCAAATCAGACTGATAATCACAAATTTATTTGTATCTGTTACTCGGTCAAACCTTAAACACGCTGCAGTTATCAGGCAAAAAAGCTGATACAACACCATTCCCTTAAATTAAAGGCTAGGGCAGAGCTGTGCATCTAAATAGCTATTGCCATGATCTCATGGGGAAAGCAGCCAAAGACCATGGAAACCACTTCACAACCGGGCACAGCTCCCACTGCCTCCATCCACACTGCCTGCTGACCTCAGCCCTGGACATCAGCAAGACTTTCAAGTCATCCACTCTGTTAAGAGGACTTGCTAATGACACCCACGCTAACCTGGTGAGCAAGTCTTTTTCACAGATCCCAGTAGAAACTCCTGCAATTGGTCCTACTCCTGCAAGTGATGATGCCCATTTCAAGAGGATGCTGAAAGCAGACTCCACCCCTGGAAACTCGGGCCTGCAGCAGTTATTCAGAGGTTAGTCATCAGATTCGGGATTACCTAGTCCCATCAGGCTGTGGCAGCTTTGAAAAAACAAAAAATTAAGCTCAGCTTGAGGATTAACTATATGTTGAGAACAGAAGACCCCAAAGTAGCTTATCTCATCAAGTACCTCAACTCAGGTAGCAACAGATGGGAATAGGGATTGTGACTGTCTTGAAATCTGCTCAGCCCAAGGCTCTACCTGGCTTCCTGATCACTTAAGGCTTTAAACATGAGAGCTGATAGCTATTTTTAGCATTAACTAGCTGAACTGCGGACACTTTTATTCATATCCATATCCAACCCATAGGATTAGCCAAGCTCCTTGCTTCAGACATTTCACAGTGATGATTTTCTGCTTACAGGCAACATACACCCAAAAGCTGCAAGTTCAACAGCATAAAGACTAAATTGACCGTTTCCCATTCACTCCCCTGGATCTCTTTATCCTCAGCCCCTCACCTCCTCCCATTTCTAAGCAGCTCTAATTGTTCACATTGTTTTGTTAAACCTCTTCCCTGAAAGCTTGCATTCCCTCTGCCTCTTTTCCACTGGGCCCTGGGAACCGATCCTTCTAAAGGCTTTTGTCAGCCCAGACCTTGCTTTAATTAGTCAATGCAAATTCCTAAATACCTACAGGCTTAGCAAAACAGCTCTTTCGCTAAAGCCTCTTTCTGCTGCCACTAAGCAAGCCCACTCCCTGTAAGAACACTACATTCTTCTTTTCACTAATCATTTCAAACTGCTGCCACTCCTCCCAGCAGCCAAGGAGAAACGGTGCATGTGTGCAGCTGAGGACAAGGTGAATTAGTCACGTGGCAGATGAGAAAGGGATCCACTGATCATTCTACTCACGTGACAGAGATGCTTTTTGGAGAGTGAGGGACTGATTTAATGCTCAGGCTCCCTCTTGCTTCCGCAGGCTTCAGTCCAATACAGCAAAATACTTCAAACAAAAAGTCCCGGTTTCCTCTATCGTTCAGTGGTATTAGCAGCATTTAACAGATTTTTTTAGCTCTGCCCATCAGTCCCACTGCATGTGACTTACTTCAGTGCTGGTCCCCAATAAGAACAGAGCCCATTTTGCCTTAGACCTCTGGTCTGTGCCCACTAAAGATGACAGAAACATAATGGAGGTCTGCAAATCAGAGATTAAAGAAATGGGTCACCTTGCTGAAGTCACTCAACGTCCTGGCTTTGAAGGTGTTCCAAATATCAACTGCTTATGCTATGTAGGTTAAAACCAATGAGAGTATATTTTGGAAGGTGGCAAGAATAAAAACCAGAGTGTTCACGGAACCAGGCACTAGCAAACACAATGTGGTTCCAGTTACTGGCAATGCTTTCCAAGAACCTCCTAACCCTTGAAAGGCAGCCGGAGAGCTCTTCCCCCAGTGGGGTTCACCTCTTCTCACACTCCCCAGTGTCACACTTAATCATCCACAATTCCATCCCTTTCAGTGCACGCTTGTCAGGCTAAGTCCCAAACACAGTCACACAGACACAGCCAAAGCAACACAAAGAAAGGTTTTCTGGTGAAAAAAATGGGAGTTGGGCACACGGGTGCATGTGTTTCCCCACACAGCTGGAGACAGCAAGGAAACCAGGAAGGACCATTACACTGTTTTAGCACACTACATCAGCTTAGAAGAATTTTCATAAGGACCATACATAGGAGAATAAGCTCAATCAACCCGCTCCAATTAGTTATCATGAAGCCTTAACAGATATACCCAAAGCTGTACACTTTTCTAGAAAGCTGCTATACCTGTTTCGAGGTAACCTCACATAAGATGTTCACCTCACTTTTTTACTTGCCCATCCCCTTCCCTCCATTCACCTCCCTGATTCTTCCTCCAACAGACAGTGGGCAACTCTCCCTGCTAAATCCTAAAGCTTTCCAACTGCTCTGCCATCCATGAGCCACAAGACCACCACCCGCATCATGTCACCAGTATGCTTTAAAACCATATTTGCTCCTCCCACCAATCAGCAAGCTCCAGAAGGCCACCAACTGACACCTGAGCAAAACCCCTGAAAGACCCATCAGGGACACACAGGAGGTAGGAATTTGAGTGAGATGGGTGAGACAAGGCTGCTGGGGAGGTCTTAACACACCAAGATGGGGAACACAGAGGAACAAAGTCTGACAAAGGGTCTTTAAAGGAAGGCAGCAGTTGGTAACAAAATGGTGCACAGAAAGAATTTCTCATATAGAAAAGGTTTGCAGCTGGGGAACAGTGAACCTGAAGCAAACATCTCCCAGTTTGGCAGTTGGTTTCAATCCCACATATTGGCACATTAGGAAACACAACCATTTAAAACCTTCCAGGGCTTTGTGAAAGAAATGGCTTGCTGGTTCTTTGCCTGCCTGCCAGCACCACGGCACAGCAGCCATACATTTTCTACTCTGAGTCACCCTCTCTGTTCAAACATCAGCTCACGATTAGGAAATTAAAAATAGACCAGACAGGTGCCAGAGAACTTACCAAACCTGCTCAGCCCACAGGTTTTCCAGAACACACAAAGCGACAAGGCATGTAGGAGCCGTAACACCAGCTGATCTTTTTTTGGAGGCTGAATCTCCAAAAACCAAGACTCTGGAATACTCTAGGAGTTTAGAAAGATGATTCTTCCAGAACCTGCTCCCAAATGCAACCCAGAAGACTCTACTGTCAAAATCATAACCCAGCACAGTGATTAAGCTGCACTTTGTTCAAGAATCCTGAATAACTGGTTTCCAAGCAGGTACCTGTAATTGCTTTCCTCTCTCCTTTCTCCAGCTTTGCTTGTGGGGACTCTGTGTAGACACCGTGCTCCATGGGCTGCTCCGCCCTCTTCATGGCTGTGCCTTTGTAATTCATCTGGAGTTGGCTGGTGTACTTCTCATGCTGCAGAGACACAAGCAGCAGTGAACCCCTCTTCCCCACCAACAGGTCACCCAAAGGCTGTACTGCAGCTGTGTCCTTCAACAAAAAGCATGCACCCCTGGGTAGAAGCTACACAACAGCAGAAATACCCCATTTGGAAGCCATTAAGTGACAATTCTAGTACACAAGAAGGTCACTGTGACTTAGCTCTGCAACATACCTAATTAGAAAATCCTTTACAGAATAAACTGAGAAGAATCAGAACTCAGGCCATTTTCCGTTCAGGATTCAAGTCCTGAAATCCCCTTTGTTCTTAAGGGAACATTACAAATTATTTCAGGGCGCTCATCTGCATTATCTCAGTTTTTCAGCAAAGGCAATTGGAATCTATTTTAATTATTTATTCCAAGCCCTCTCTCCAGCTAAGAAAGTGATTCTACCTTAAAACAGGTTCCACATTAACACAGTAAATGAGCTATTTAGAAGTTGGTTTATTAAAAGTAAACTAATAAAAGGGTGAATCCATCCACATTATCCCTGAGTAAGTTCAATGAATCATTTGCCCAATTCTAGCTATTAACATTTCCTATCCTCTCTAAGTCCTAAACACGAAACCAGGGCTAAGACGGCAGTGTCCGCTAGCCAAGAGCTGATGCATGGCACTGATAGCCCAGTCCTACAGCTGAACGTGACAGCTTTTTTACCTAGAGGGGGGTTGCTTTTCTGCCTTAGATAAAAGGATGCTTGAATATTTCTCACCTGCTACTGAACAGTGTTTAAAAAACACCTCATTTGAAGAGGACTGACTGCTCAGTAAGTAAAAATTAGGAGCTTGAAGGCAAAAACGAGATGGTACACATGAATAAATTAAGCAAACTTCAGCCTGATGGAGAAGGTGTGGTGGAGCTGGCCGAATCACCATGCTCAGAAAAAGACGTCTGTGCTCCACTTCTAGGAGGGAGTAAGCTCCGCTGTGCTTCACCCACAAGTTCATATGCTGGTTGTTCTTTAATATGTTTCAGCTTTAAGTAACCTTTTTTTTTCTTGGCAGTCATGAAACATAAATAACTTGATCAACATGTTTGCACAGGGATAGGAGAGATCAGAGTTGAGATAACTGGTAAATGTATCTCTCCTCAAAGGAGGGTTTTATGAAGTCCAAATCCAAGGAGAGCCTCACATTTTGAAACATTTCACTGCCATCAAGAGTATTTTAATATTTAAACTCTTTTTGACCATCAGTAGAGTACTTAATTTTTTTTTTTTTTAAATTGCACCGCTCTTACCTTTAATGCTTCTTCTGGGACTTTGTGCTGAATTTGTTCCAGGACATACATGTTCGAATGTACAGAACTTGCTAAGGAAAAGACAAAGGAATTGGATGGAAAGAGAAATCTAGAATTTAGTTACAGAAAGAAAACAGGATCATAAAACCAGAAAATCTTAAAATATGCAGGGTAGTAAAAGTTGCCTGTGCTGCATCCCAGCATGGTCTTTGTCATGCACAGTTTGTGAGACAGTGCGCAATTACGTTTGCCAGACAGACCCACAACAATTGAGGGGCAGCACACATGAGGACCTGAGCCAGAGAAGCCTGGAGGAGCACCAATAACTCTGTGCAGGACCTGGGCAAGGAACCAGAGGCCCAGTTCAACTCACACCCAGCTCCTCTCCACCTGGCTGCCAGCTTCAGACAGACCACTCAGCATCCTGGTCAAGATGGGCGAGTCTCACACTCTGAATAAGGCAGTAGTCCCTGCCCAAAATGCCTGGGACTATGGTGCTCTCTTGCCCTGTCAAGGCCTTTCAGTCTCTGCAATTTTCTAGATGAAAAGTAAATCAGGTCATGAGCTGCTGTGACCTCTTAGGAAGGGAAGCATTCACGTGGTTGAGCCCAGGCAATAATCCTCAGCAACACTGTATTTAAAAAAAAAAAAAAAAACAAGCTAGCATCTGGAATGTCACCATGAACAACCCAATCAGCATAGTAGAAAGCAAAGGGGAGGAAAAGGGAAAGATGGAAAATGTTAGACTAAAAATAAACCAAGTGATACTGGCCTAGCAGGGAACTGCACAGCCTGCAAGTGAAACTGTAAATGGAAAAGAGAAAGGCTCTTGTGCAACAGGTCACAGCAGACTCGGAGACCTCAGGAGATGCTGCCATCCACACCAAGCTGGCTGCAGTGTGCACAGAAAGCTCTGCTAAACAGAGTGGCACCAAAGCAGCAAAGCAGAGGAAGACATTTTAACTGCCATAGTAACTATGCTGAAGTACAAAGATTACTCTAAAACCTGCATTCCTTAAAATGTTCCTGTTGAGGGCAATAAATTCTACAACTCATAAGTATAATCATTCATTTCACTTGAATATCCATGTAAGGGCTGCAGGACTAAATACTCAGCTGCTCATAGCTGACAATTGCTTACTATAAAAAGTTTAAACCTCTATGGCAGCCATTAAAACCCACCCATGCTCCAGGCACTGATTTTTTGCCTTCTGAGGACTGGAGTTCACAGCAAGTCTTCTGTGAATTTCCCCACACATCAAGAGACCAGAATATACACAAGCAGCTAAGTCAAAAAAGTGTTTGCAAAGTCAAGAAAAGCTACAGCTGAGGTTGCCTATTTCATCATGCATATAGTGAGACACCAGCTTTAATGACAAGATCCCAGATGACAGTGACCAAGAGCCAAATTATGATCTGTGGCCCAGAAAACCCTCTTTTTCTGCAGATTCAGGATGGCTCACACATAAGTTCAAGCAATCCTGGTTGCAAGAGTGAGTGCTCCTGCGCTGTCACTGCTCAGAGCTGAAGTACACAGTCCCCAGGAAGACCAGTGAGGCTCAAAGTTTGGAGTATTTCAAGGACTAAAGCATGGCCAAGCACAAACTGATTATCATGGGGACAGCAAAACGCAGAAGAATGTGGCCTTGGGGTCACGGATGCACAAGAGTTTTCCAGCCAAACACTCCTCCCCACCAAATGGTAAAACTTAGTCTCTGCCTCTATTCTCAGAAATGTCTGGACTGTTTTAACTGACATTTTCCCAGAAAAGGAAAAGAAAAAGCCTGGAGAAGACACTTGCTACTTCTAAATTCAGCTTGAGTGGGCAAAGTTTGGCAGATAGAAGCAAGTGAAAAAAAGTGACAAAAGTATTAGATTACATGAAAAGGCAGCAGTAGGAGCCTCCACTTACCACTACTGCTCTGCAGGATCAGAAAGGCATGTCAACATCTATGCTTATAGCCAGTCATACAGCCACATCAGGATAAAAAAAGGAAAGGGATGACAGCAAAGGTGTTTTAGCTGACACCAGCAGGATTTGTGGGTCTGTAAATAAAGCAGTAACTGCAGTCTAGCTTCCCTTGGTAGAGGCCAAATGTGCTATTGCTAAAGAGAGATTTACTCCTGCATTTTGTGGCAGAAGCAATTTGCACGGGCAAGCTTTAATCAATACAGAGTCAAAGGTCTGGCCACAAACTCCACAGCTAAATGTTTAAGGTTGAAGGCCTGAAAATTGCCTGAAAGAAAGCATCTGGGTGAAATGACTAACAAAACAACGCAAGTTGAATGAAAAAAAACAGAAGATCTTAGTTCATACAAAAACATATCAACTATGTTTGCTCCTGGCTGGTACCAGCTACAGTTGCTACCCAAATAAAAAGAAAAAAATGCAACCTTTCCATAGGAGGAGACTGAAGAGGCACTTCCACAGTCACTACTGCCAGTGCAGGGCCTGATTCAAAGTCCAATTAAATAGCAGGCACTGTGATTAATGTGCTCTGAATCAGGTTCATGGTGGAGAAACACAAGTTTATGATCCATCCACAGGCTGCAAGAGGCAAAACAAACACCTTACTCAGTAGTCACAATTAGCCCTGGTACCTCTTCACGCAGCAAACAGCACAAAACCCTAACAAAGTCTGAGCCGCACTCCTCTTCAGAAAGGATATCATATCCAAAACGAATGACATCGTTCAGTTTCAGGGTGATGTACTTCTGGTCAGGAATCCTCACATCATTGACGAACGTCTGCAGGAGAGAAGCACAGGAATGGGTTTTGACTGAGGGTATCAGGGTGAGGGATCTCAGAGGGACAGTGCTCCTGGAGGGCACCCATGTCCATCTGCCAATGGCACTGCACATATTCAGGGTGTGCCAGCACCAAGTCAAGAGCTAGGAGCTAAGTTCCCTTGAAAAATCAACACCAACAAGTAGCTCTCATGGGCAAGTCAGAGCACCCCAATTATGCTTCAAAGCAAGGTGCTGTGAAGGGACCTCTAGGGAGATTTACCTTTGCAACAACTGCAAATACAATTTTAGTCCCCGACTCGAACAGGTAAATGAGGTGCCTGAAGTTAGAAACTTCAAATGCTTTCGGCTCTCCTACACCCATCTCAACCAGCAAACGGTTGCAACTCATGCTCTTAATTACTGAGCTAGGAACCAGCTTCTGCTGGATGGCAAATAATACTGGTGTCAGCCCCAAGGCCTGATAATTTAACAAGCAAAGCCTATCACAGAGGAAGGGAAAATGAAAATGCACGGGGAAATGGGAAAAAAAATTGCAGCAACATCACTATGATACCTGAGGCCACACTGTCCAAGATAACCAAAACCCTCGTGCTAAAATTTCACACACTCCTTTTTCCCATGCTCCAGGCAGTTAATTGAGGCCAAAAGAAACTAGCATCCTTCTAAAGGTGCAAGAAATGTATTTCACAGCTGCAAATAAATGTTTTTGATGTCTGTGCTTTCTGAGGAGACCCACTATGAAACAATTCCCACCGACCAGCCAAGGATCAAATCAAGCATGCATGGGCATCTTTCACAAACAAACCCATATACTTTTGTAATGACCTGGGCCCAATAAAAATAAGAAGGGGCTGAAGAAGCCCCAGGGTGCTGATGGGGATTAGGCACTTAGCTGGATCTAGGGAAGGCTCAGACACCAGGAGTTACCCTAACTTGGCAAGGTGGGATTCACCCAGCCTCTCAGACCAGGAACCTGCTGCTGAGGCTTTGTACCATTAATGCAAATGCAGCTGAGGAAACAAAATTGTGCTAGGAAATGAATTTACATGCTTTCATGACTGCAGCACAGTCTTTTCCATCTGCCTTCTCACCTGAGCCAAGCCAAACATGCATGATAAGACCTAGTATTAACCACAGTGGAAAAATAAATGCTAGAGCAGGAAACTAGAACCTCAGCAGACAATAGCCCCCAGATTCCTGGCTATTCACAGAAGAGCTGGGAAACAGGCCTGTAATTTCAGAATAAAAACAGTGAAGCTAGTTAAAAGGCACAGAATTCCAATTTGCATTGAAGTTTTTAATATTTAAAAAAACCCACAACAGTCACATCTGGAACAGGAATAATTGCTGAATTTTCTGCAAAACAGGAGTCTGCAAGAACCCATTTGATAGTTAACTATTTGTCCATGGTTACTTCATATAAAATAACCTCAGTAAAATGCTTAATGCAGATAGAAATGCTACCTTTAAAAACAAAACCCTCTGAATAGAGACTACAGAATTACCTGAGCATTATAATAAAAACAATACAAAACATTTTGACAATTAATAAGAACCAAATTATCCAGCAAAGCCATCTAATGCATTGCTGACAACTCAAAGTTAAATATAAAATGAAAGGAACTTCTGAAAATGGATTTAAAATCAAGGTCCTCTAAAGTGATTTCTTTTGTTTCAGAGGAGAAAAAAAGTTTTTGTGACAATTTTCAAATAAAGACATGTTTCTTGCATGCAAAATTTGGTTTGGCCACAACAGTCTTTTTCAACAGAAGTTCTTGATCAGCTGCAAAAGACAGGCACTGCTGTACTTCCTTTTACTCCACTGACTCTCTAAGCATAAGTCTACTATTAAAATGTTGTAGATTCATATGCTTTAGCACGTGAAGATAAAAAAGAATTAGCGGTACAAGTCCTCCTTTCCTTACAAGCAGAATTTTCAGCTGCTATTTTGCCACCATGAGTTTTGAACCAGGGATCCAGCTAGAGACTAGACCAGTTACTGGAAATATTTCCATTTCAGCAGGGCTCTGTGCCTTCAGCTATTAGGCTGAGAAGGATTAGCACTCATTCTTGCTGTGTTCAGATGCCAGAAGAGGCAGAACGTTTGAGGGCTGCTCTAGCCACTGTTTTTGTACAAGTTTCTGGGCTCATCTTGTGGTTTTGTGGTTGTGATGGTGGAGGGCTTCTGTTTCTAAGTCCAAAACAATGGCTGCAGTATAACCCCAACTGGGAAGACAATTATGTGAATCTAGCTTAGGCCTGTTTCAGCAGGGGAATAGTTCCACTTGTATGAAGAAACTGCCAAAACAAAGGCATGCTATGGCATTAGGACATTTTTAACAACAATGATGTATTTAAATATGGAATTCAGGTGTCTAACACCACTGCGTGAGTTGGACCAGAGCAAGGGTTAAGATTCAGTCAGGCTTAGTTCCCTCTTCTGTCTTCACACAAACTAGGCTCAAGGCAGGAAAAAGAGCAATTTGTATTATTTAGAAAAAAGAAGAGGTGGTTTAAGTAGTTTCTCCCCAACAAAATTAAATGTCTCAACATCCCATAAATCACTCCATGCACTGACAATTGAACCACCAAAAGGTCACCCTGCTCATGCTGAACAGCTGCTCCAGAATCTCTACCAGTTTAATGCTAACATCCCCAACATGAAACTGAATTTATTTCCTCCCCTCTTGCAAGAGGCTTTATGATTTTGTGAGCCTTGAAGCATTCTACAAGGACACCAGTAGAGAGGGAAAAAGCAATACAATATTCACCAAAGCTTTCACCTCCCAAGACAAGATGCTACATGACCTCCACCTCAGGCCTTGCAAATAATCATGCATGTTTGGCTTAACTCATGCCAACAGCTGCAGTGACCCAAAAGGGTCTGAGAGCAGGATTCAGAGGGCACACGAGCCCCTGCAGACTCAGCACAGCGCGAGGCCATCTCTGCCAGCTGGGAGATTTGGTACTTACCCCGTTTAAGCTCCCGAGATCCTTCACCCAGTGCTCATCCTTCTCCTTGTCATAGTTGATTACAGCATGCTGCTTATCCACACTGCGGGACTGGCAATGGAAGCACAATGAGCGTGAGATCGGTCAGGCGTAAGAGATGCTGTTAATCACAGCAACATTGAGGCATTAAACTGACTTGATATGGGGTAGGGGGAGAGAAGGGGAAAGCGGGAAGGATTAAAAACTATTTACTATTATAAATAATTGAAGGATAAGCAGTAAATGCTTCCATGGTTGTTTGAAGTTTGAAGACAATACACTATTTGCATGGAGAAGGGAAAAGAAAAAGTGTTTTTAAAAAATCGCTGAAGGCTGTCAGGACTATGCCATAATTTGAATAAATTATATCAATACACATTGAACAAAACCAGTCAAAGTGAAAGCCTGGGGGTCAGGATATGAGCCAGCATGAGCTAGAAGAGCTCCGTTTTTCAACTGCTGAGACCAATGGCCTCATCCCTAGGGACACTCTTACTTGGGATCCTTTCTTTCTATTTTTCAAAGAGAAAAAACCCCTTTTTCTTAAGGTATAAACCAAACCTATTCCCCAAAAATTTATGTTCCCAGGATTAGGTCCTGGAATTGATTTAAATTCTAGGATATGTTCCAAGTTAGAGAGAGGTTAGTAAACCTGGAGTGAGAAAGAAAGCAACACCAGGAAAATTTAAATTGTAAGCCGGGTTTGAGAACACTGAACTTGACAGTGATCTGAAGCCACTGGCTTTGTCACAATGCACAAGTAATGCACCTTATCTTCAAAACAGAGTATGACACTTCAGCAGGCATCGTGTCAGACTTCTGAGGAAGAAGTGCTAGAACAAGATCTATGAATAATTTTGAAATATGGTGTGTTACAGCTATAAAGTCACCAGACTGTCTGTATTTAGACCTGCTGCCTCTCATAACTTGAATCCTTGTTGCCTTTGACCTCAGGCAGACACTGGAAGCAGTTGCTCAATCAGCACGTACATGCAGCACTGAGACCTCCCTGGTATCTCAGGCCAGAGGAGGGGAGGGCATGCTCCCAGAGCAGGGAGACCAGCCAGGCTACAAGTCAGCTAATCCTCATCTTCCTGGGCATCAACCAACAAGTTCTTGGTGAAATGTCCTTCCCTTTTGCCAAGTATAGACATGCTGGTTTCCACAGCACCACTCTCAGCAAGCCGTTATCTGGCTTCTTGCAAGCGTGCAGAGGCAAAGATTGTTTCAGGGAATTCCTTGGTGAAAACAAGAGAGGCTTTTTTCAGACAAACTGCTACTATTTGCAGGAATTTCTTCTGGCCTTGCCAATGTCAAGCACATTGGAAATATCACAACACCTGAGAAATGGCACCTCTTCCCCAGCTGAGCATCCATCAGCCCAGGAGACACATCCTCCAGAATAACCCTGAAGTACTAACATGAAGTAAGCACATACCTGGCCAGAAGATTGCCCTTCCACCTTGCAGTGTCCCTCACACCATTCATGACATGCCACCCCAACCAGAGGCAGTAAGGACAGGGGCAAGTGACCCCATGCCTCCCGCTCCCTCACTGATACAGTTATCCACATGCTGCTTGACTTACAAGGAAGCACTTCACGCTTTGCTGCCCAACTGATGCTGCTCGGACAGCAATCAGACCCCCAGAGACACCAACAACAGCTGGTGGGACAGGCAGAGACAATGTGGTTGGCGAACACCCCACCTGTGTCTCCTGCTATGCTGAGCACTAAACGTGAGAAGCAACACACAGCAATGCCCTCCCAGGAAGGGCACACACAAACCCCTCACCCCATGCTATCCTCACAATTGGTGTCTGAACCCTGACCTGAAGGCAGAGCAGGTCTTAAGCATCTGTAGTGTGAAGCTGCTGCATCTCTCTCCTATTACTCACACCGAATGCAACCCCTCAGCCCATTTCCAACGACCCAAATGGCTGTGGCAGATGTATGCAGTGTGAGGTAAGGATGGTCCAGGTAAAGACAGTCGAGGGACGCTGCCCAGGGCTTGCACCTGAGCCTACAGCCATGAGTACAGGAATGCCTCCAGTCACAGCCTCAGGTATCACAGCAGCTGATACTACACAAGCTGGGGTTGTTCCTGACCTGTCACACGGTCCTTCACACCCTCTGGAGGGATGCGAGCCAAGACTCTGTCCCCACAACAATCTGGCTGTGTGAGCACTGCACCCAGACTGGGGCTCCTGGAGGGCTCACCACACCTCACCTACAAAGCAGAGGGGGAAGACCATCCCCTCTCCCTATCCATGTGCATTTATGTTCTATGCTTCATCCCGCTGGAGTCAAAGACAGGCATGCACAGGGGACCGTGCCTGCACAGCACAGAGGTGGTCTGTCTTCCCTGTGATCCCTCCGCTACTCAAAATTGTGGACAACACTATTCCCAACGAGATGCAAGGCAATGCAGATTAACTGGTGCAGCAGTGTTTGCTTCAGCTTTTTACAGCATGTCATGGAGACTCATTTAAAGATTAACAGATCTTAAAGACAGAACAAACCATTTAGCCCCCTTCCAAGGGCACAAAGGCTTCCACCCCAAAAAATTAACCCAGACAGAAAATTGGGGTAGATTTCATTTGGTAACTGATTTTAAATGTATCACAGGTCATTTAAAAAGAAGTTTATTTTTGGGAACCAGCTGTCTCCGAAAAATTCAATTTGCCCTGCATCTGACCCTGATGTAAGTGAGAATAGCCTTTGGTCTGCTGTGTTCTACAACAGCTGACTTCAGCCACTCAGGGGTCCCCAATCAGATGAGGGTCATCTCAGGGGAGCAGAGATCTATTCAAGCAATGTGATATTCCCCTACATAAATGCAGGAAGAGGTCACCAAAGGAACCAATTTATGCCACCCTGTTTTCCAAGGAAGTTTCAGCTGTGTTCATGAAAGCTCACAGCAAAAGGAGTCAAAACAACACCCAAAATCTGACCCATTGTCTTCATACAACCTCTCAGCATCTCTTTAAGAGCACACCAGCAATAAGGCAAACTGTTACCCAGATTGCACTTCTGTGTGATTTCATGCTTTTGTGAAGAAGAGAGGAATTTTCTTAGTTTTGCTTATGTTAAGCTAGCAAACATCACAGGAACTAGCAGCAAGAGTTCCTAGGGGCTTGTCTCCAAGGAAACTCAACTTAAAATAACTCAAATCACACCTTATTTATTTTGATGCAGACTTGCCAAAGGTCACTCTTACTTGAGAACTAAGGTGTGGTTTATTTCAACATTAGTCACATTTAACGTAAACTGCTCTTGTGTGCAGTGACAGCAGCAACCCGGCGGCTGACGATACTTTTGTCTCAGAGACGAGCAGGCTGCCTCAGTTCCACTTCCCAAGAGAAGACTAACCAGTCTCTATGCTGGTAACAGCTGAGAACCCAAGGACAGTCCTGCAGAAGTCACTTAATCCCAGCAGGCCAGTGGTTTCTAAGAAGTGACCCAGTGAATCACAGAGTGTGATTTAAGAAGCCTGAGTCAACATGTTACTGAGCTACCCATGGGTGCTGAGCTCCCAGCCATCTGCAACTTCACTGGAAAGATTTTAGCCATCTATAAATTGAAAAACTGCAATTAAGTTGACTGAATCACTAATATAAGAGGCCTTCCTAGCCTAAATGCACACATGCACCAAATACTGAGTCTTGTTGATCAGCCATGACCTCCACAACAGAAGGCAAGACTCATCTATCAGGAGTAGACACAAGGGTCAAAAAAAAAACCAAAACCCCAAACAAACAGAATTTCCAATGAAGTGTTAATAAGAAACCTCAATTACTTATACCCAGATGTCAAAAGCAGAAAATAACCAGAACATCCTTGCAGTTAATCTGTTTCACCAGAAGAGCACTTGTGATGGGGTGAGCAGCATGCCTGAGCCATGAACAAGAGATACAAACAACCTAACTGGAGCTGGAGCACCTCAGAGGAGCTTGAGAAGGGGAAAAGAAAGCAAGGGAGGGAGGTATCCTCTTTAAGTACTGGAGATCTGCAGGCAAAGAACAAGGCTACACTCCGAGAAGCTGAAAATGAGGAAGAACATAGTATTCTCACCATGTCCCAACACTGGACCTGTTATCAAATGAAAACAACTCTCAGGAAAACACGTGTGCTTTTCTGATTAAGAACATTTACACTTCTCTGCTGGGAAAACATGGACACTGATTTGTTACTACACTCAGCCCTCATCCAGGGCTGGAATTTCCAGACATTCAAATCACTTCCTAATATAAGGTTGTGTTGCTTTGCTGTCATACTATCTACCATGTATCATGTTTTAAATACCTAGTAGACAAAATGCACACACAGTATATAACTGAGGATGGAGGTACTTTACAGCTCTTCTTTCTTCCAAGACCATATTAAGCAAGAGTCCAAAACATAGGAATGGCACTTGTGGGTCTGCCAGTACCACAGTGGTACCAACACCTTGGATCAGCAGTCTCCAATCAGTTGTGCAATTAAGCAGCTCACTTGTGATTCTCAAAACTGCACACATCATCTGATTTGCAAGATCAGCTTCAAAAGCATGCAGGAATCTCCATGGAGGCACAGATCACACTGGCTATGTGTGCTGCATATACCCTAAAGCTTTGTGTTTGGTGAAGGGTCTGACCCACAGACCGGGCTCTCGGGATGAAAGCACGAGCTGCAGAGACGCCAAGTAAAATCCATAAAGAAAAAAGACCTGCTTAGGAAGGCAGGAGGAGAAACACAGCCAGACAGCCTGCGTTTCCCCACAGGGCCGGGGAGCAGACACAGCTCAGCTGTCTGTGCAGATACAGATGCTACTTTTTTCTCAGGAGAATTACCATGGGTGAAAACCTACTGGTTGGGGTTGAGATTTGGACCTCAGCCCTGCCAGTGCCATGAGGCATCGTGGTATAGGAGATAAAATAAACAAACACGAGCAGTTTCCCTGTTCCTCACTGCAGTCTGCTGTGCATGTCTGGCACAAAATAACTGCAGCGTTCTGGTGGCAGCATGCAATAAAACAGTTGCTCAAATATTTTCCATAGTGAACAGGTTACATTTCTGCCAGTACTGTGCTCTGCACAAGTGTCCCAGTAAGGAAATACAAACTTCTGCTGGTGTGCCACTTTAGAATGGAGACAGAAAAAACATAATTTGAAAAAAAAAAAAAATCCCAAAAAAAAAAATCCAAAAAAATTCCCCTATATTCTAGCCTGAAATGTGTATTTTGCTTTTGAAAAGCAAGAAGCTGGATAACATATAATGACAGATGTGAACAGGGGGTCTCCCTCTTTCACCATAAAGCGTTTCACAGCATTATGTGTGTTGGCCCCTTCAGTAATTTTCCGGAGTATCAGTGAATGCTCCATCCTGCCCCAGGCTGGTTGCAAGTGTGCCACCCCTTTGGCAGCCAGATTGCTCCCAAGACCATGTGCTGCCAGCTTCTAATGACTCTGTCTAAGCAGACAAATCTCTACAGTAAATGTAGCCACCTCATCCTGAGGCTGGACTCACTTTACAGCTTCCAGGCTGAAGAGGCTCCTGCCTTCAGCTTTGCTGCGGCCAAAATCATGGGCTTTGCAGATCTGTGGCTGAACCAGGGTCTGAGTATCCATGCAAAAATAAGGCACTGAACAAAAGAGAAATCCCCCAGGAAAATGAAACTGTAATCCCGACAACTTGGCAAAGGGATTTGGAGGCTGGCATGGTTCCCATAAAAACTTAACCCGTTATTTTGGGGTAAAATGGGTTTTTGCTTGCTGGTTCCCCATTCCCAAAGTAAACTAGTTCAAGTGAGCCAGGGTCAGATCCTGACCACAGGCAGGGAACATGCTGCCCACAGATGCACTGGCTTACCCTTTGTTTCACAGGGCCACCCAGGAGGCATGAAAAAGCATCATTTTAGGGGGGACAGAAGCCTGAATTTTCATAGTGTGGCTGAGCTGCTACCACCTGGATCAGAATCTCATACAAGGAAGGGGTCCCTTTTTTCTCTGCCCACTCCAAAGTGGGACAAACCCTCCCTTGCCATGAAGCTGCATGAAGCCCTCTCAACCTTAATAACCACCTGCCTCCAGTGCCACTATCACCTCTCTCCCTATCCTGCCTCCAGCAATGAACTCCCCTCCCAGGTTTGCCAGTCCTGCTGTGCCTCCAGCCTCTTACACCCACATCTCATCAGGCATCATAGCCTCCTCCCAACAACTGCATGTTAACAGGACACAATGGGACAAGGAAGAGCCAAAAAAACAACTCTAGGCCTGGAAATACAGGATGTGCATCCTTCCTCCCACAGGTGCTGTCCCAGCACCTGGAAACACTACCTGTCAAAAAGGTGCACCGTCCCAAGGCTACATCCATTCCCTTCTGTCCGTAAGACACTTCCTTTGTAACACCTAACGAATTACTCTTGGCAATTCCCAACATGCAGGAACTAGCTTAGGTGCTAGTTCACACCGTCCAGATAACTGGGGTGAAAAAAAAAAAGTATGAGTGAGCCAACTCCCTGTTCTGACTACAGCTTCCCACTTCAACCTACTGCACTGCAGTAGGTGCACCACTACTGGAGAGATGTCCAGACACAAAAAACAGCAGAGATTCCTCATGGCTTCTTCTGGGAGCTCCCAGTGCTGGAAATACATGAGCAATGGAGGGATACAAATCCTGCACCGTAGTAAATTCACCCAGAAGGACAAGGACCAGGAAAAAGATCATCCACCAAGTTCGCACCATCTGCTTCTTGCCAGCATAATGCTGTAGACAACCTACACCACACCTATTCACACTTGTTTATGTATGCAGTTACTAAACTACATAGGAGAGACATCATATTATCCAAGTATGGCCAAGGGAAGGCAGGGTACATCAGGTCAATGAAACCTTAATTTGACCAGATGTCACACACAGGCAGAGTTCATCTTTGCACTGTATTATTTGTGGAGCACGCCATGCACCCTGCATACCAGACACAGAACAGATCCTGCGGGGAAAAATATCCGGGAACTACACAATAACAGATTGCATCTTCATGCCTATGTACACAGGGGCAGAGGCAGGGTTACACAGGCAGCCTTCACACTAGTGTGTCGTAACTGCTCTGCAGTTATAAACACTTGACTTAGCAGCCATAAGAATACTCCTTCAGTGCTTAGAATGCTTGTAATTCCCTAGGTTTTTAACAAAGCAAGCTAAAAAGAGGAAAACACAGCATTGTTACTTTTATCTGACTCACCAGAAGAACAAACTTGTATGTTCAGTGCACAAGGCCCTACCACCTGAACCGACTAATTGGTATCATAAGCAGCATGCAATGCCCCATCTGGACCAGTGACAGATGCTTGGCTAGGAGCTTTCACAGCTCTCTGCTGACACCAGAATAATAGCAAGTCTTGACCCATCTCAGGCCCTAAGGGCAATGCTGCTCAGCAGCCACATCCTGTAATGCCTGCTTTGCCCACACAGAGCAGCTTCTGCCCTATGTGCATCAGCCTCTACACTTTTCAAAGTCCTGCTCCTCCTCCTCTCACTCTGCACAAACAGAATCCTTATACTTCCTCACTTGGCCAAATCTTCATCTCTTGGTGAAGCTTTCTAGAGTAGAAATCCAACCACTAGATGGAAAGATCTGACCTCTGGCTTCCCGAAACACAGGTAAAGAGGTTGAACAAGCACTCTGGAAGTATCATTACACTCTTGGCTAGTCCTTGCCCTTTCCTCGACAGCTGCTTGGACCACTGTCTGAGTCAGGATACCGGGTTTAGGTGCACCTTGATCTAATCTAGCACAGCTGCTCTTACATCTACACCCCAGCCTTGTGAAAACCTGCATGCAGTTCTTCTTTGCCCAGCTTGTGACACTTCACTCCATCCCCTTGCCAACCTCACTCCCAGATGAAATGACTTAAGACAACAGTATCAAATAAGTCCCTGCTGACCACATTCAAACTCCAGCTTTTAGTCAAGGGTTTGGAACTCGGTCAAACACATTTATATTATTGATAAGGGGGAAAAAAAAAAAAAACAACAAACCACCACTTCCAACCTAGGCATTCAGTCTTGAAAAGCTTCATTGCCCCAGCTCTACAATGCCAGAACTTCAAAGAACAGGTTAAATATACTTTTAAATAATTGATCTGAAGAAAACTGCATTTTTCTCAGAGTCGCTCACAGCAAAGCCCAAAGAAGGGAAAAGATAAATGATCACATCCAGAACACACTGCCTAAAACAGATGCCCGGAAAATAAATTCTCATCCCAAACAGCTACAAAGTTTAGCAGAGTTATAAGCAACTGCAAACAGCGTCTCCTGATAGGAAATGTCAGGCTGTCTCAAAAGGCACACAGGATAAAGGCATAAAATAGAACGCACCATGCTGCCTGCACCTACTCCAGCTGTAACTCACCTGGCATAGGACAATCACACACCCAGAGCACCACTCTAAAGGGAGGGAAATACTCAAGGGAGCACTGGTTAAACATTTTTATTCCCCAAATTCTCCAGTAAACATCACTCTCAAACAAAAACAGGGAAATCATGACCCTGCTGTACTTTCTGTTAAATATTTACACTTAGCAAAAATGCAAAAAAATGTTTTGTTTAGAAGCAGAGGGGAATGTTTTAATGGTTAGGTGCAAATTTTGAGTTTGCAAAATGTCTGTCCCCTAAGTAAATACCCATCACATTAAGCAAGTGATCAAAGCTGATAAAAATGGCAGCTACATTTCCCAAGAAGGATGTTGGGGGGGGAGGGAAAAATTATTTTCTTCAAGACAATCCAAAAACTCTTCTATTTTTTATTAAAAAGAGTAAACCTTTTCTGAGCATTACTTCCTACTATCCCCAAGTTTCACATTAAAAACCCACACCAGTGCAAGTTAGTGAAGGTCCAGATTGCCACACTCCTGCAGTTTGTTGACTGTAACCTGAAGGAATCAGTGACACTGTTAAAGAAATCAAACACTTTTCTTAGAAAAAGGGCAGAATTGAGCACTTGGCTTGGTAGCAATACTGCATGCCAAGCTACAGCTACACTACATGGCATTTTCACCCATGCATTAACATTCAAACGCAATGTAAATCTCGCATTTACTTGTACTAGAAGCTTTAGAGGGCTGAAAAAACATTTAAAATATTTCTAATCCTCTTAGTAGGTATAGAAGATACCAAGGTAGATTATGTTTCCCCATTATCAGACCTACTTAATTTTAAGCTTAAAGACTGGGGGTTGCTTCACCTCTTTGTTAATCAGAAAGCAAATCCACTACTTGCATTATGAAATAAGAAAACAGGCAAAACTAAAGCTTGATTGTTTGATGACAAAGCTATCCTTTTCTGCTGTTTAGAGATCCGATACCTTGAGACAAGATATTCCATGAAAATATTGAAAGACAAGACACTCCTAAAACAGTAAAATGAGAAAGGCAAGACTGCAGGTCTCCAGGACAAGGATTATCTCTCTGTGGTATGTTTGAGCACTGTGTCACACACATGGTCTCAACAGGGAACCACAAGCCATATCACGACGAAATCAATAAGCAGTAACAGCCTTAGAGAAGAAAAAACACTGACCACGTCACCCAGTCAGTGCCAGTCTGTTCCCAGCTGTGCACTTTAAAGGATTAAATGCCAATATCTTGAAATATAGATGCAAAATAACCGTACAGTGAATATACGGTTTCAGGGTCAGTACCACAGAAATCCTACAAGGTACAAACAACGGCCACAAGAGCTCTGTCCATCTGCTCTGGTAACTGCCCTGCTTCTTAAGCTTCTCCCAAAACCAATGATTGTGCCAGTCTGCACAACGATTTTGTGACATGGACAGTCACAGTAGGGAAAAAGTCTATTTTTAGATCTCATCCTCCATCTGCTCACGCACAATTCTGCTTGGATATCAAGTCTCTCTGTTCACAGTTTCCCTTCTGCACTCAGTCTTACTACAAATATCTCATCTGGAGCCCCAGGTAGCTCTGGAAAACATCTTTATAAGCAAATGGCTAGGAAAAAAATGCACTGTGCTGTTCAAATCAAGACCTTACATGTGAGCCTAGAAAAAGCTTTATTACTGGAGATAGCAGACTAGTATGTTTATAAAGGGTCACATGTAGCTCATCCCATGAACAAAAGCTGCTGGCTTTTAAAGACAATCCAGAGCCTTCACTCTGGTGAAATAATGAAAATCTCTTTTAATACCGCCCACCACCTATGAGTCCCCAAATACAACTATTTCACAGATATTCCTGGCTCCTTCAGGAATCTCAATTCATTTACCTTGTAGAAAAGTGCATGGCAAATGAAGAGCATCACAAAGTTGGGTACTCTACAAGCAACATTGACAAGTCAGCTCAGACTTGCAAAGAAACATGAAATACTCCGTTTAGTATGGAGTGGCTCATAGCTCACATCATCCAGTTAACCACATAAGTAACCAGAGAAACAAGCTATGTATTTTAAGCATAACTGATATTTGGGTACTTTTATTTTCGAGTACGTAGCCTGAGACTTGATTATCAGAGTACTGAAACCTGACAGTAAAAACACCAAACCAACCCTCAAATACCTTCACAAGATATTAAGATGGGCAGCCTAAAACTCAGACTATTTCTGGAAACCAAGGCCACTGTGTGTTTTCTCCCTTCAAGTCATGAGAGAAGACAGCAATAAGGTTTCTGAGCAGCCAAATGCAGACACACAGAAAATATTAGGATATTTTTAATGTCTCACCTTTACATGCCTCACCAGTCAGACATGTAGAAACATGAAATAAGAGATAGCATGATTCATGGGAGAACCCAAACAAACGATCTGCTGTGGAACAGGAGCTTCCAACTCCACCACTGCAGCACAGCCATGCCGTTCACTGCCAGCAGGCAGAGCAGGACAGACACTGCGAGCTCTCTTTTTGTGGACACTGACATTTTATTACAGCTAGAGAGCACCTTGCCCTCCAAGTACACCTAGTACAAGAACTTCTACCTCGCCAGATCTCCTACTAACATATCACACAAAATCCCTGCTGCAATTACAAAGACAGCCTGCTCCACAGATCTTCAGCACAGCATTTAGGACACACCTGTGATCAGATCAGCAGTGGAAATTATGAGGAGGGAGTCTCCATTGTGCAGGCAGCTTCCTAATTTTGCCACCAACAGGAAGGTTTGCCACCTTGACAAAGGGGCAAAAGGGGGACAGGCAGGAGTAATCAAACATTTTTTGTGCATTTAAGTACTCATGGAATGGGTCTAGCCGAAGCACTAATTTAATTCTGAGCTTCTACAAATTCCTGAGCTAAACTGCTCCTGTCAAAAGCTCTGCAAGATTCCAGCTCCATTTGTCTGGAGTGACATCTACTACATTATGCTGTCAAACATCAGACCACAGTCAACACTTCAGACATGCCGGATTAGGTCCAGCAGAGACACATGCTGGTATGGAAAGTACTAACAGAAGCTGCAAGTTTGTCCAAGTAACATAATTACTTTGGGAAGAGGTCACCACCCCACTCACCCCACCAAAACAGATTTTCTCTCCTAAGCATCAGTATTTTCTACCATGATAAAAACACCTGAATGAGAAACACTAACATAAATAATTCAATCAAACATAAAGGGAAAAACAGGTAAACAAAAAACCCTGTCTGCATTCAAATCACATATAATCAACACATGTATTAAAAGCTAAATAAAACAGCAGCATAATCACAGATCAGGACAGAATGGTATGTCTTTGTTTACTGCTTCTAGTAGCATCAAGACAGTTAATCTATTTGATTAATCTCCCACCACTACGGATCCTATCCCTCTGATGACATGGCAATTTGAAAACCTCACTTGCGCTGTCACAAACACAAAGTCTTCACGGGAAACACAGACGCAGGATAAAAAGAGGAAGTTCCTTTTAAAAGGTGTCACTTGAAGAAAACATCAAACATCTCTACAGATCCCCAGCATTACATACACATCTACTGCACCTTCAGGAGAAATAATCAAGAAAAAAATCCAAAGTCATGTTACCTGGAGCATCAGTTCACAGTCATCTCTGCCAACAAATATCATCTCCCGAGGGAGCCGATGGCGAATGCCAGTGCTGCTCACCAAGAACCACGAAGTCACGCTCATTTTGGCGCCTGGCACTTAAACTTTATACATCCTAAACACAAAAAACCCATAAGACACAGTGAGCTATTAATGAAGTGGTCAAGTACAACAGTAAGTAGCTGCAGTTCCCAAGTTTCCTTCTACCATGGGACCCAATGCTGCCTCATGTACTTGTGTTCCTATCTTAAATCTCTGGTGGCCACAAGCAGTTGTGAAGTGTCTGCCAGGATCTGCTGCCCATGTGCCATGTGTAGGAGCTCTGCTGCCCTCGAAATATTCCCATGGCAGAGTAAGACTATAGGTCTGAAGAAAGGATTATTTAAAAAATTGATGCACCCAGCTGAATCCAATCAATGAAATTATGAAATATGGTGGGAAAAGAAAAAGAGAAAACAACACAGATCTCTTTTCCAGAACATTTCCTCATCACTACCAATGTTCTACACAGCCTGAGCTTCTCCCACCATCAAAGATATGGACCAGCACATCAGTGAAGTGACATAACGTGGCTCCTCTAACCTTTCACAGCGCATTCCCAGGAGTGCTCACACCAGTGCTGGGAGGGAGGAGACCTGCCTCCTTATTGCTCATCCCACTTCCACACTGATGTAAGTTGGGAGCCTACAAATCCTTCCTTTCTTCCTCCCCCGCTGGATGGCTGGTCCAAACACCAAACCGCTGTGCTACCCCAGGACAGGAAACACAGGCTGCGATTCCCACCGGGGGGTTCGGTGCTCAGCAGGCGGAGGAGCAGCAGCTGTGACCTGTGTGCGGCACTCACCGTGCACTCTCTCGGCCACACCTGTTTGTTGTCGCTGCTACAGCCCGGCTGCGGGCAGCCTGCTCCTGCGGCCTCTCCGCCTGCCTCTCCCACAACATCCCATTTTCCGCTCCGCGGCTGAAGGAAGGAAGGATTCAGTGGCACACGGCAGGCTCTCGCCTTCCCCTCACCTACCTCCCGGGCTCCCAGCTGCATTCCTAAGCGCACCGGGGGAAGATCTCCATTTTACCCGGGCTGTGCGGCGCTCCCGGCCTCACAGTCGCCTCACGGCCCCAGCTGCCCCGGAGCGCGCAGGTGGGGATGAGAGAGCTCCGCGGAGGAACGGGGACAGTCCGCACGTCCCCACCGCCACTCTGCCGCTCCGGGAGCCGCCGCTCCGGGCTGCCGCGCCCGTATCACGACAT
>VZRN01002545.1:88607-128273 GCA_013397935.1 Dasyornis broadbenti
CCCCGCTCCGCCCCCGCGCCGCAGGTTCCCGACGTCAGGAGGCGGCTCCAGCCCTGCCAGGCCCGGCCGGGGGAGGCGGTGGTGCCGCGGCCTGGCCTGCACGCGGTTCGCCGGCGCTCGCGGGGCACCTGAGCGGCAGGTGGCGGCGGGGCTTTGGGCCGTGTGTCATCGCTGCAGGGACACGAGCATGGGAGGGTTTGGGTTGGAAGGGGCCTTAAAGGTCATCTAGTGCTACCTTGCCACCATGGGCAGGGATGTCAACCACCACACCAGGTTGCTCAAAGCCGCATCCAGCCTGGCCTTGAACACCTCCAGGGATGGGGCATCCACAGCTTCCCTGAGCAATCTGTGCCAGTGCTGTGCCCTGGTTCTGCAGCCCTCAGAGGGCTCAGCGAATGTGAGAGGAGCCTCTGACACCTCTCTGACACCTCTCTGACCAGGCTACACCTGTCCCTGACCTGGGAAGGCCCAACATGCACGATTGGTGCCATGGGACTGAAAATGCTGGCTCTGCCTAGACACTCGAGCCAGCCCCAATACGAGCCTCATCTTCCACCCAACAGCTCCAACACCAGCCTCTTCTCCCACTCAAGTCACAACACCAGCCTCTTCTCTAGCCCAAGTCGCAACACAGCCTCTCCAGCCACCCGAGTGAGCCTCAGCACCAGTCCCCAGTTCTCCACCAGGCTTCAGGGAGCAGCTTGGTATCCATCACCACATACACTCCTCGTCCTCTTGCAGGGCTGTACCTAAATGCAGGTGGCAGGACTGAGTTAATCTCGGGTATCTGACCATGGAATAAGAGCCTGAAATGGGTGCTGTGAAAGCACGTGCCATTTAATGGGTTCTTTTCAGTTGTAGGTAACTAGAAAACTCTGAAGAGCAGTAAGTGCAGAGAGTAATGACCACTTTTTCTCCCATTGTGAGGAACACTGAGTATCATGGAAAAGCTTTTCCAAGAGAGCCCCAGCTCCTGCAGATGTCAGTGGAGCTGCAAACAGCCGCAGCTTCACACTGGCTCTCTAGCTCCAGCTGACACAGGCTGCTAAGGGAAGACTATAGGAAGACATCAGGTTCACCGTGATGTTTCACCAGGCTCATATTCCAGCCGGAAAGACAGCTTTGCATTTGTACACTATGCATTTTGGTTTAAGTATCATTTCTCAGTCACCTGCAAGAACTTTTCTTGTTGTCTTCAGTGGTGTCCTTTAGAATTTTGGCTCAGGATGCAATCTTAATAAAGTCTGATGGCATAGAAACCACACATCTGGCACACCATTCACTGGGGGTGGTCCTACAGCCGCCTCACTCCATGGGCTTACTCCTGGTTTATACTTTTCCTGCAAGGCTGAGGACCCAGGGAAGGCAAAGTGAGCTGCAGCAGAACTGGAGGAGGGAAGGAAAACAGCATTTTTTCATTTTCCTCCTCTTTCTGAAGAGCAGTAGGACTTGGTTATTATTTAATTAATAGTATTATTGCCTCCTTTAATCAACATTTGACTTCTTCCTTGGCAAATACGTCATGCCTCAGGGTGATTTCAGGGTATCATTATCTTCAAAGTCTTTGAAGCTGGCTGAGCTGCAGCATCTGTGTTTTATTGGAGTGCTTTTGGTCTCTCCTTGGAGCACAGCACCACACCCTTATGTCATGCCATGTCCCTCAGACACCAGGCAGGGGGATGGAGGGAGCAGCTACCACTTCCAGGGCACTTTGAAGGCTTTTGCGTTGAGCACTGCCATGAAGTAATAGAAATTCTTTATAAATAAAAGTGGACTTCTACTCTATTTGCCAGCTCATCCTGTCATAGAGTGATGTTTTACTATTGGTTTAACTGACCTATAGCTTAAGTTTTTATAAATATTAGTCACTTCTTTCTGAACTACATCTATTTACTGGAGAGGCTGCTCTGTGAACCAATCTGTAGAGCATCTCTGTACTGCTCTAAGGAAGTAGGATAATTTACTTCTTTATACAAGCCTGCCATCTAGGCAAATCTTTGTTATAAGTTACTATAAAAAGGTTTGTGTTTGCTTTAGTCTCTCTTTAAGCCCCGTTTTGCCATTCATTTATCCGTGTGTATTTATTTGAGCAGTCAGTCCGTACTTCAGCATTTATAGGGAAAAAAAATAGTTCCCACCACGTGTCTTCTGACCTGATTGAAGATGTGGTTTGGGCCAATACCTTAGGCCTGGCTGAGAGCTGCATTGCAGCCTCTTTATTTTATTCCAGTGATCTAAAAGGAATAAAAAAGATAATAAGTGGAGTCTTTCCTTCTCCTCTCTCCTCACCCCTCACCCCTCCAAAAAGAGTGTGTGAGCAGCCTATCCTGCTGCTACACTGTCATCTTTAAATTCCAATCAGAGTATGTCCCCATGGGCAAGACAAGCTGTTACACTGCTGTACTTTGAGTTTTACATTTTTTTCCTATTGAAACAAGCCCTTTTGGCAGGCAGTGTAACCCTTGGGCTGCTCAGCCCCCCCAGGCTAACAAAACACACAACTGCCTTTGAAAATACAATACTATAAAAGTGGCTTAAAACCACCTCTTCCTGCGGGGACAAGGAAGGGTCTGGGAAAGACCTCACAAAGTTGAGTGTAGCAGCAGCACAATGTGGCTCATGCTAAATTTGGGGCACATGTTTATCATGCAAATCTCTCTATATTCATCTACAGCATGGGTCCAATTTTGCATAGTCACCTTCAGCTACAGAGGACATGCTCACAGCTGTGTTAACCTGCATGACCCAGGTGGCAGGAGGTTCACTGCTCTGTACATTGTGCAAATGCAAAGTAAAGTCTCTGTCCCACTCATATTCCCAGTAAACAAGGAGATTGAATGCAGGGTAAAATGTCCAGGCAGAAGAATAACAGGTCACAGGGCAATCTGTATCCAGAGCTGTTGAATCAGATCATCTGCTCCACTGAAATACCTTCTGTCTGACCCCCTGAACCCACAGCTATCATGACTTGGAGCAGAACCTCTTTTGATCCCTGCTTCGAAACAAAGATCCCACCATCCCCAAAGGACCTGAACTAAATCAAGCTCTTGCTGGCAGGCTCTGATGTGAAGGAGATTCTTGACAGCGTTCCCAAACAAGAGCTGCTGCATCTTGCTGCAGAGAAGGCTTCTGTTCCAGACTGATCATAGCCTGATCCAGATGTCCTGTGTGGCTTCCCCTCTGAAGGACATTTTTCCCTGTTCATGAGCTAAAGGAAAGATATAATTCTGATTATTGCTTAGATATTGACATGGTGGGTAGCTTATAAATAAAGGTATGCAGGCGTGCTAAGTGAATGTGGCCTTAACTCTTTGCAGGCTGGTTGAAATCCAGTATGCACAGCTGCATGCGCACGCATTCATGGGCACATGTGCAGCTCATGAATTCCAGACTTCTTTGCATCCAAGAGCTGTAGAAGTAGTTGTCAGGCACTGTTCCCCGAGATTATTTCATTTGTTCTTTGTTAACTCACATAGAGATGCATCAGCAGAGGTTCACAAGTAGGTCACGCAGGGTTTTTTAACCACTTCTTCATTCGAATGGATTTTGCTTCTCAGTGATTACTTTCTTTCCCAGAAAGCCAAAATTGGACCCATGCCAGTTCTTTGGGCCCTGCTGCAGGGAGATGTGTGCCTGTAGTGTTCTCACTTCAGGTCAGGATTTCTGCCTGGATTTTTATTGTGACCAGGAAAAATCTGCGGACTTCCGCAAGAGAGTGCTGCAGGTCTGGACCTGTGTACTCCACACAGATAATGGTGCTGTTGGCTGCCAATAGAAAGAGCGCTTTCCTACAGAGCCTGAGTCCAAAGCTTTTCATCACTGGTTCTGGGTATCAGCATGAGCTGGATCAGCATAAAATGCAAATAATTCCCCTTCTGAATATACACCTTTAAAGTATCATCTTGGAAATATTTTCCTTGATTTTGTTTCTTTTTTGTTTGTTCTTTTCTTGCTGATTGATGATTTTTAAATGACTAAAAATTATTTATATTATTTTTAAATGGATGTTTATCTTAATTTTAGTTAGCCTGGTGTAGCGACCTTGCTGAACTGAGTTTGGACCAGCAAAAGCAATCTGCCCCTCCTCTCTATCTAAGCACCAATCCTTCGCTCTGCCCAGTACCTCGGTTGTGCTGGTTGCCAACATTCCAGTCTCCTGTACAGCCAGGAACACACTCCAACCCTGCCCAGTCAGCTGGAAAACAATAAGACCATTCATGTGCATGGTTATTCCCTGTCATAAGTGTTTGCAGAGATACAGTCTGACTGGGACAGGCTTCTGTCATTTGGATGGTTCTACAAGATGGCTTTTTTCAATACTCATGTTTTAACCTGTAATAAACCAGCTATAGGGACAGATTCTTAGCTGGAGCATGGTAGCATTGCTCAAAACAGCTTTAGTTTGGCATATTTGTTTATTTGTTTTATACCAGCTGGAGAATTTTTCTTTTTTTTTTTTACCCACAATATAGTCCTATGTACCGCCATGAAATTTAATTTTACTACTATGGAATTTGCTAAAATAAACCCCTATTTGTGTTAACACTTCTTTTCAGAATGTGCAGTATGGCCTTCTCCAGTCACCCTCTTTTATTACCCAGCTAACCCACAAAAAAAATTTTATTTTTATTATAGAGAGGAATTTGTACAACTATTTTTAATTTATGACCCTCATAATGTGTGGCAGGGGAGCAGGAAGAATTATCAGTGCAATAAAAGAATGGAGCTGGTTTAGTGTGAACATTGTCAGAATGTCTCATCTAGGATCTGTGTGGTATAAAACTTCGCTGAAAGAATTAAAACATACGCTTAAGTGATCTCGTTTTGGGGGGGCTTAATTAGTAAAAGCTCGGCAATGATGATGTCGTGCTGTCTGATGAGATTAGGTCAGATTATACATAGTTGTATGGTGTGGCATCTTAAATGGGAATCACCTTATGGCAAGTCGGAACCATTTCAATATCACATTTAAAGAAATAGCTTCTCAGGGAAAGTTGATTGGTTTCATAAGAGAAGCAGCAGGGTTTTGAGGCCTACTGTGTGGGAGAATGGGAACAACAGGCAGCTTGAGATCATCTCTATTTCAGTTTTTTTTCTTCTTATTCGTTCAATTAATTTTCATGTATATGCGTATTTCTTAGGAAAAAGGTTGCAAGCCCACTTAAACAGAAAAATGATTTCACATGGCCTGGAGAACCCAACACAAAACACACGGCCAGAGGGCTGTACTTTGCCCTCCCAACCATGAACAAATTCTTTCTCTTCTTCCTTTGTGGTTGTTATTATGCTAAGGCAGGAATATTTGGTTGAACGCCAGAAATGCGGGATTCCCTTAAGCAGTTTTGCTGCAATAACCATCTCTTTTTCTTTTCCTTCCTCTTCCCTTGTACTCCACTCATGTACTTGTGAATTTTCAACCCCAGCCCAAAGTTTATTTTGGAAGTACATTCATTGCAGACTCAGTTCCATGCAGGTGATCCTCTGCTACCCTTTCCCAAAGGTCTACTTAGTCAGAAGATTCCGTAGAGAACTTCTTTCATTGGATCAATTTTGTGCATATTTAGGAAAATCCTCTTCATATTTGGTTCACTAGTGCTGTTCGATTAAAATTCATGAGGATTATAAAAATCCTAGTTCAAATTGAAACATCAGTTTACACAAAAGAAAACCAAGATTGTCATTCAACAAGATCTCACTGATTAATGAACTATACAAAGTCGCTCCTTGCCTAAGAGACTTATTAAGACAAAACTTAGAGACTCGCCAATGGGTGAATGAGCAATTGTGGAAAAGAAGTCATTCCTGTATGTTTTGAGTAAATTCATGCATTTTACTGGAAATCCAAGACCAGTAAACTTTCTTCGCTGATGTTATAAAGAAGGCAAATAAAGAAGAATATTTTAGGTTATTTTAGTATAGTTGCATCTCTAAAGCAATTACTATTATTGCCTCTGTAGATAGACATTGCCTCTGTTTGCTCTGCTGACTGACGCTAGATCATGCCACTCTGGTTTAATGAAAATGTCATTTCAGCTTGAAACTATCTCCTTGGTTTCTTGTATTATCATTTTTGCCTGCAAGATGAAAAGCTTTGATGAAATATTTAATAGATACATGTGAAAAAAAAAACATATAGTTCCCTTTAAATTGAAGAATATGTCTTCAATAATAGACAGTGTAGTGGCAAAGGCCTTACAGGAAGAGAAGATTCATAATTTGCTGCCCTGCAGGGAATAATTTATTGAATCACTTGGAGAGTCACGTATTTTCTGCCCTGTGAAGTTAAACTCATACTCCACTGTGTTGATCTTCAGTGATGCTCTTTCTTCACTTGAGAATGGTGGAAGAATGCTATGAATGTGGAAGAAAAGGTCAGCAGTGTCAGGAGGAGCCAGCGTGCTTTGATGGGGTCAACTGTAGGGGCAGCCTTTGTAATTTATAGCATACAAGCCATCAGTTGGAGATTTATAAGCTTGTCAGGCATTTTATGAGAGCTCATCAGAGAAATATTTATTTCTTTGGGGAAAACAGTTGTATCACCAGCACAACTGGAGAATAAAGGCCACAAGCAGGAGACCAACAGAGCAGTATTTTCGAGATGTAGTAGTGGCTTTTTTACATGCTGATTCTTAAAAGCTTCAGGATAATTTAGAATAATCTTCTTTAGTCGGCAGGTGCATGAACTGCCATGTGTTCCACATTCATTAAATCATCTTAAAACCCTGCAAAATATGCTCATTTTCTGACTGCACACACATGGCTCGGGGCTGTCCTTCTCACCACAGAGTTTCTGAGTAGAAACTCCATTCATTTCAGGTAAACAGAGTGATGATGACTGAAACAAGCTCTCAGATAGGCTGGGCACAGATCTCTGTATCATTGCAACACTCCTGGCAAGACTCAAGTTCCAGGGTGTTTCCATGCTGGTGAAATTAATTCCCAAAAATGAGTTTTGGGAGGGTGAGATAGTTGATCGAGGAAGGCTAAGTGACATCTGAAAAAAAAACAAAGGTACCATAGCCTTGGTTATCTGCCAAGCATGAAGCAACTGTTCACTTCCTGCACACACACAGGCTGTGTTGTTTATATTATCCAGAAGAGACTCAGAATGCCTCTCACCTCTACTAAGTTTCACCATCTTGCACAATTTTTCTGAGATTAATAAAATTCTGGGCCCTTTCAATACCTATACCTATGGGATGGATACATGCTGAGAGATAATGGCACCATACGACTGCCTTAATAATCACCTTCAGTGTTTGGGATTGAATTGCATGTTCTGCAGGAAAAGCTTTAGCAGAAACAACTCTGAGCTGATCGCATCTGGCCACTGCAGGCAGAAGGACCGTGTTGTAGCTCTCTGGCCAGATCTAATATCAGAAGGCACAGAAGATCTCGGAGGAGGGTCCAGTCACCAGTTTTGACTGATACCTCTCCTTTCCCTGGGGCAGCACAGATTTGTGCAGGTTTCTCCTTTTTTTCAAAGACTCATGCTCCTCCCCAGCAGCAGTTCCAGAGAGAAAAGGAGGTAGATAACACCAGCAAGCAGTGTCTCTAGGAAAAAATAGTGACTGCCACACCAGTCAGTGCTGGTCACACCTGCCCACAGGCTGGGTACTTAGGGATGAGAACAGATTATGCTACTAAATCTCACGAAAGGATTTTAGCCATCTTTTTTTGTCCTGGGGCATGCAGAATAAGTTCTGCATCACATCAGTGGGCTCAACACAGCACATCCTCATCTCAGTCATACCTACCTTCAACTTGCCTTTGCTGCTAGCTGCTACAGGTCAAATTTCTTCTCTTGGGATCTTGAAGAAACATCCTAGAGCTTTCCACCCACTCATCATGAGTTAACTTTGAATACAGAAATATTCATTAGCACTGTATTTTATCTTAATTTCTCATTCATTCCTGAGGGTTATTTTCCCACTCTACAAGAGACGTTTCTTAGTACCTGGGTCTGCATATGCATCAGCTCAAACACATGGAGGAGAACAGAGGAGCCAGCACAGCAGAGAGATGCCATGAAGAGGTTCTCCAAGTGGTGTGGTTGAGACTGGATGGTCAGGAAAACTCAAGTGCAAAAGAAAATGCAAGGAGAGCAAGAAAAATCCTGAGGACAGTACATGTAGGTCTTGTGTGAGACTGAGAGGCAGCAACAACAGGTGGGACATGAGAATTGTTCCACTTTACAGCTTTGCCTCTGGTCTTTGGTTCCCTAGTAGACTGCAACCATTTTGAATCAGGGACTGTCTTTTTGTACTATGCATTGAGCTTCTCAGCACCCGTCTAATACAAATAATCATTTAACAGAAGCTGGTGTATACCTGGCAAGGCTGTAAATCAGATCCTTTTAAGACCCAAGGTAAACCAAAGATAATGTCTTATAGGAATGTAAGTAAGAAGACAGTCAAGTGAGGAGGGGAGAGAACTGGTGATAATAGTTAAGGCTGATGACATGGTCTATAATTTCTTTCTTTGTTGGACTGGTAATAGCTGAGCAGAAAAATGATCACATTTATTGTAAGTCATCTTATTAGCACAAGGAGAAGATGAGAAGGAAATCCTCCAGTGTGTAGTTTGACTGGTCCTGTGATCTGTTGTTGAGCCATAAGCTGATTGCTGGGGACATGTCTGGACAAGGAGAGGAGCTGAGGTTAACACACTCTGCGGAGAGCTCACCGTGCCCTCTCACAGTGAGCTCAGCAAACTGTATGCAAATGCCTTTAGCGAGTCTTTCAAGGGAGGAAAATAAGCAATACAATACTGTACTGGTGGCACAAAAGGACTTTCAAAACTTCCAGTTAATACTTGAAAGCATTTTGAACTCTGCCTAGAGCATTGGCCAATAATTTGCCAGGTTAGTTTGCTCCTCTGCAGGATAAAAGATCACGCAAAGGTATGGCTTAGACTTCCTTGCCCCTACAGATCTGCCTTTGCAAACAGAAATGGGCACAACAGCTTTCAAAGAGATGGCATTTCCTGCTTTATAAAAATATAACCCTCCAAACCAACCAACCAACCAACTAAAAAAACCAAACCCAAATACCCAAACCCCAACCAAATAGCTATCCTTTAAAACATTTTCTATTGAAAAATAGAACTAGACTGTATCAGTCCTAGTGCCCACTGAGCCCTTTGCACAGTGAATAGCAGGAGCAGTTTTGTGCTGGTGGGAAGCACTCACAGCAGCAGGGAGCTTGAGCCCAGGAAGAGAGAAGTTTACCTGATGTAACATAGCCCACATGAAGGCATTTCAGTCCCTTCACAGCCCTAGTCACAAGTTAGGTCACAGACTGGAGATGTCAACAGCAGCAGCGATGATGTCGCTGGCCATGGGGCACTTCTTACAGTGTACTTTTATACCTCTGTGCCATCTCTGTGCTGTGCTATCACAGTTAAGCAATTTTCTTGCCTCTCTGAACTACAGCTGGTTAATTTTTTAACATTAGAAACACTTAGAAAGGATGGTGCATAGCTTTTAAAAACATTATATGAAAGATGCCTGCTGTTGAAAAATAAATTTAAGAATGCCATTGGCTTAAGAAAAGTACTGCGCTGCCTTTCAGACTAATTTAAAACTTGAATTGTAGCCATTTTTAGCTTTAACAAAATCAATAAGGCCAATTGGTATGCTGTGTCAGTTATTGCCCATTTTAATCTTTGAAGTTATTTTGGCAGCCAATAGCATCTGGGAGGTTGAGTTCACCCCTGAAGATCCTCTAGGATTTCAGTGGGATTTTCATATAGCTGCAGTCTTGAACAATGAAGTCCTAAATCGGTCACAAGTGCATTAAATAGAACAGGGCAATAAGCTGGCATTCGGCTCTAGTTTACATTAAAGATGATGCTCACTTCAAAAACACTTGAATCACGAGGTGGAAATAGTAAAACTGTTGATGATGATGTGAAAAGGACTGAGGTGTTCAATAAATATTTTTGTTCTGAATTTGGAAGCAAGAAGAATCATGCACAAATGTCATGAGGACAATGCACTTTCCATCCCATTAGTAACCAAGGAGGCTATTAAACAGCATTACTAGAGATAAACATTATTACCTTAACAGGTCCAGACAACTGTCATCTTCACAACTGAAATGAATTGGCTCAAGGGATCTTTGACCCATTCCCACTTAATCTTGGAGGACTGCAAATGTTTTAAAGGACAGGTGGAATGCTGCATTTTTGGTAAATCATTAAAAAAATCAGTAGGGCAATGTAAGTAATTCCAAGCCATCCAGACAGCCATTCTGGGCAAAGTAATTAAATTATTAGTATAGAAGTCAGCAATAAAGAATGTCAGTGGAAATAACAGGGGTTGACACGATTTACAGGGAAAAGGTCTTGTGAAAGAAACTTGATTTTCTCTTTTCCCTAAATTATTGGCCTGGTTGATAACAGCTTCTAAATAGATATAAGATAGTTGCCTTTTGTAGACTTCTTTATTGTTTGCAATACTCTCATAAATTATCACAGTAAGTAATAGCATCAAGGTAGGTGAATTAAGAGCTGACAAACTGGCAAGTCTTGAGAGTGAAATACAGACCTCAGTAAAGATTTGGTGAGAAACAGAGTGTAAGCAGGTCTGGATACTGCAGCCAGCATCACCCTGCTGCTTCTTCTGAGGTATGTGGTTTGTGTAAAACTGACTCCTGTTAAAAAAATGGGCCTTGTTTTATTTGAGTGCCAGCTGAAGCCAGTTTTATACCACTGCCTTCTCTGCTACTGGCTATGAAAAACAAACCATTGTATAATTGGGCTGCAGCTGGTCCCTCTGGGTTTAGGAAATCCAGAGTGGTGCAGGACAGGAGCTCAGCCGTGGGGCCTCTTTCTGGGCTATGGCAGAAGGGACAAGAGCTGGTCGGACAGAGAAGCAAGTTGATCTGAACTGCTCCACTTTTGTGCCCATGCAGAGCTCCCAGATACCCCTCCAACCCTCTTTGCTCAGGAAATCACGCGCTGGCTGGATATGGGTCCTGTGCATTGCGCCTGGAAACCTCCCAGCCCCCTGTGCCACTGTCCAGCTTCATGGACCCACTGGAGTGCAAGAGGCTCAGCGGTTGGGTTTCTGGTTTTCAGTCACCACAGCAGTCGTGCTGGGAGTATTTAGCACAGCTGAGTGTTTCATCTGTGCTCTGGCTGCTTTTCTTAGACAGCGTAAAATTAAAAAGCTGAGAAGTAAACCCGAAGATGCTGACATCCTTACACAGCATGATTTCACATCCCTGAGAACTTACACTCCAAACTCCTCTTCTATGGAGGAAGAAGGGCAGGAAAAGCTTTGAATACTCTCATCTAGTAGGAACAGGTCTCTCAAAATCTCTTTACGTTAGCAGAGGTTATGACCATGTCCATTTATTCATCTCTGTATAATTACTGCTCTTGCCTTTTGGTAGTTATTTTACTATCCATGAAGAATTATAAAGCCATTAACCTGGAAGAGAAAAAGACAAAAGCCTGGGCATGTGAGAAAGACTTTGAACACCAAATTCATTCATCAGTTAGAAACAAAAGTGCGTGTTCAGAAAGTTAATTAACAAAAAGTCTGTCTCAAGGCAACTTCTGCTTACTACTAATGGATATCATGAAAATTCATAAACTCACGGCTCCCAATGGGAGGATTTGCTGACTGGAGACTGCTGTGTGGGACCACATCTCTCTGTTCCTTTGCAATGGGAAGGTGGGGGATGGCCAGAAAAGCCCCTCATGCATGTGAAGGGGTAAATTCCTGATGACTTCATCAAAGAAAGCTTTCACATGCTGTGTCCTTGTCTGTCAGGGACACACATTGCCCTGTGCTCAGGGAAAGGTTTAAACTGCAGCCTTTGCTATTTGAAGAGAAACTTAAAGTTCTTGACCCAGAATTAGCAATGCCAACTTCATTTCAGGCAGCACACCAGGTTTAGCTTTGCTCTTGATGTGAAGCAGGAAGGTCCAGACTGTTTAGTTCCCAATAGCCCGGAGACCTGTTCCCACTGAGGGCAGCCATGCACAGGCAGAGCCTGTGTGTGATGAGACACAAGAGTTCACAGGTGCTCTGGGAAGTGATGGCTTTCCTGTTAATGGCTGTGTCCTGTGCCTTCCTGGCCACAGTCTAAGTGAATTTCTGGAGGAAAATGCAAAAATACCTACTTGCCCTGGATATGGCCTAGCTGCCAGGGCCTTCCTAGGCCTCTGTGGTTTCCCTACTGCTAAACAACCTTTTTTGAATCTGCCAAGTCTCTCCTTAAAATCACAATAATTTTTATCATTTGCAATATAAATTGCACCAAAGAGATAGAAGGCTCATGGGGCCATATTCTGCAATCCTTTACCAGGGCACAGCGAGCTCCCCAGTACTGGCAGAGGCAGAGGGGATTTAGGACGTCTTTGCTGGAGGGGCTCAGTGCATTTGGAAGCTGTTATAGATCAGCTTGCAGAGTTTTTCTTCAGGCCTTTATGTAATTACTGTGATTTCTTGGCTCTGAGCTTGGGTGATTCACCTGAGTGGAGTCATGCACAAGGCAGTGTGGCTCCGGAGGGCTTCCCACCACAATCAGTGTGCTCAGCAGGTCCGTGAGCTCAATACAAAGGATCTTGCAACTGCTAAGCCTTCTAGGGAAGGGGGGGAGACTGAAAAGAGGTTAAGCAATTGCCTGCACTGAACAGAACTGTAGATTTTACAAATCAGTCTTGGCTCTTTTGCTGGAGAAAAGCAGCTTCTATACTTGAAGGCACATGGCACAGCTGGAAGGCTGGATTTGGGGGACAGGACTGGATGTTGGGAAGGTAGGATAGATTTCCACAAAAATGACAGAAGCCAAAGAGCCAAAAAACAAGTCACAGAAGTGATTCTAGCGCCCATCTTCCTCCAGTGGGCATGGAGCAAATAGTATAGGCTGGGTGAATGATGAAAACCTGGTTAGAAAGATAGAAGAGAAGGCAGAGAGATACCAAGAAGGCACCAGGGGCAGCATCACTCAGTATCTAGGGACGAACCCAGCAGTCAATGCTGCAGGTGGCATTGCCAGTTAAAACAGAGAGTGGAAGAATATGCAGCATTCCTCAGCACCCAATCCAATGCTGATTCCGATCAGGAGCTAAGCTGCTGTTCTTTTCAGCAAGGCATGATAGAAAGGGGCAAGGGGGTGCAAGATTTTGCGTAAGGTTGGATGAATAATTTTGGCAACACCTCCCCTCACCACTGCTATGCAGTAGCTCTGCAATCTAAAGTATTATTAAGAGGGTTTTTATTGAGCAAATGACACATCATTTGGCCCCACCTGTATCTACTCATGCTATCTGTTTGTTGCAATGCTTCTACTGTCCATACCATCCCTCTGAAGCCACTGCCAGCATAAACTGAATGTTGCTGGTGTGCTCTCAAGGTGGGATTGCTGTAGGTTACTCAGAGGACACAGAATCAAGGCAGGGCAGGAAGTGAGCAATCAGCCCAGCAAGTCCATGGGTAAATATCCACACACACATTCCCAATGCACAGAACCACCCCAGGTGCAGAAGAGAAGGCATCAGTCAATAAAACTCGTCAGCCTGCAATTCAGCACCTTGAATAGGCAAAATCCAGGGTGGCCTTGGTGGCATTAACACTTCTTTCATTTTTCAGTATCTGTGTTGCTTGAACTTGTTTATCTTGTGTTTAGCTCTGTGATCTGATTAAATCACAAGTCAGCAAAAGAAGCAAGCTCAAAATGCCCAGCAGTTTTTTTTAAGGTGTTAGAATAGAATAGGATAGTTCCAGTTGGAAGGGATCTGCAATGATCATCTAGTCCAGCATCAATATTTACCTATAAAAAGCTGTGCATTTTCTCCCCAAGCCACCTGCCTTGTCTAGTAGATATGTCCAGTAGCTCACATAGATGACCAGACTGTGCAGAATATCCCAGGTGAAGTCTCACCAACCTCTGTACCATGGTCTTTATCCTGCCTTCTATCCGCTGGAAATCCATGCCCCCCCCTCACATCCTAGGAGTGGACCATTAAGGCCACAGCAGCTCGTGGATCTCAGTCCTCCTGCTGTCAGTGGAGGCACTGATGTGTTCTTCCCAGTCATTCCCAAGTCTTGAGTACCTGTTTCATGGCAGAAACTCTGTTGTTACTCCATGAGCTCATGCTCAGAGCAACTGAATTTCCTCCCGTTCTTCTACTCCTTCCTTCTGTGCCCTACTGGGATACACCATCTTCCCTGTACTGGCAATGACTTCCCAATCTCCTTCTTGTGGAATGTCTCCAGCAGCTTCCCCCAAGGCCTTCCCTGCTGCTCACATTGCCCTGGCCAGTTCTTTACCTCACCACAACATTTCTACCACTTCCCATCTTAGTGCATAATTTCCCAAATGGCACTTTATCAATTGCTCTGAGAGACAAGGCAAGTTGTGTATGGATGCAGTAGATCTTATCTGGAAGATCCGTTCTCTTATCAAAGGAAACTAACAGGTTAGGCTGGCATGGTGGACTTTGGGTAAGCTCTGTTGGATGTTATCTCATTTTCTGTTTGCTCCCATGTTGGATAAGTACTTATCCCTTCAAAGCTTCTTTCAAAGCCTTTCATCCCACCGAGGTGAGATTACTCCAACCTGTGGCTGTCCTGATCTCACCCTTCCTCTCTACTTCTTCCAAATTTGCACACAGATGGAGTGTGTTACTTGTCCTAATATATGAGCTTCTCAAGGTCAGAGCCTGTGTGATGCCTTCCTTCCTGCAGAAGGTTTCAGCAGTGTTTCACTGCAGGCTTTTAGCAAACAAAAGCAACAATCAAAAAAACCCAATCACCCCGATAACAGGATGGTTCCAGTATTTAAAGGAGAGGAAAGATGGGGAAGGACTCTTTATCAGGGAGTGTAGGAACACAACAAGGGGTAGAGGTTTTAAACTGAAAGAAGGTAGATTTAGATTAGATATCAGGAAGAAATTCTTTCTTGTGAGGGTGGTGAGGCACTGGCACAGGTTGCCCAGAAAGGTTGTGAATGGAAGCATTCAAGGCCAGGCTGGATGGGGCTTTGAGCAACCTGGTCTGGTGGAAGATGTCCCTGTCCATGGCAAGGGGGTTGGAACAAGATGATCTTTAAGGTCCCTTCCAACACAAACCATTCTAGGATTCCATGATTCCGAGGTGCAGTGAGGCAGGGAAGGAAAGCATGGCATTGTTTCACCTGTTCAGACTTTGGAAAACAATACATTGTCGTTGGCTAAGTGTCCACTCACATGTAATAATGATACAGCTCCACATCATTTTTTAGATACACACTCAGGATAGTAGGTTTATCCCTTCCTGAGCCAGTGAAATTAAACTTGTTTTTTCCATGTTACAGAACAAAAAATAAGGCACAGGGGGACTAGATTTGTGTCACAGAATACCATAAGAGCAGAAATACATATAATAGCCATGTAACGACTGTAAAATCTTTAGTCTCACCCTTTATTATTTATGCCACCTTCTCTCTACTGGAAATATATCCCTTTATACCCTAGGAGTGGACACACCACCTTCAAGGCCATGGCAGCTGGATCTCAGTCCTCGTGCTCTCAGTGGAGGCACATTTTTTTGCAGTTCAGTGAAAATCAAAATGTGGTTTTGTTTGCTTAGTGCACAAAAACTGCTTAGTGTTACCAAAAATATAAAGTAGGTTTTCACAGAAAAAGAAAAAAACCCCACAAGCTCAAAAGTGGTTTCACTTACCTTTTTTAGCAAAATACACTTATACTCAAAATATGCCCCTTACAGACACTATTGTAATCTATAAGTGCATAATATGCATTTTAAATTATTTTAAGGTGCTTGTCTACAGCAAGTCTTCCATTTTTGATATACCTGGCCACATCAATACATTTAACACTATGAAATGGTTGGCACTCAGTTTCACTCAGGATTAGTACATGAGAGTTACCCAACCACCTCACAGGCTCAGCCCAGGGTGTTTTGGTGCTGTCACCTATTCCTGGAGCCAGCCTTGAGTGGGAACAAGCACCCACTGCCTCTGTTTGCATTCCCTCCCTTGTGCTGCATTTTACCACGAACTTGCTGCAGCGTTTTTGCTCCTTTGCTCTGACAGCGCAGTTTTTTCCTGAGGCGAGGTGTAAGTATTACCTTACGTACACACTAGAGGATGCTCTTGGGTCAGCAGTGAGAGACAAACCGCTCCTCTCTCCCTTCTCAATCCGCACGGCTTCAAGGCTCAGAAAGTATTTCAAGGCTTAGCCAAGGCTTAGGCAGTGTTTCAAGGCTTAAAAAGATAAGAAGAAAATGTTCACACGGACAAAAATGTAATGCAAGTGACAAAGTAGAGACAAAAACTACTTACCCTGCTTTTGCAATGCTGTTACTGCTCAATATGCATTTAAAATCAGCGTGGAGGCAGGCAGGGACTTAGATAAGGCCAATAGTTGTTTTCTGGGTTTTCGGTTTTTTTTTTCAGTCACCTATTTGTTATACATTATGTGGGATGTAAGAGAAGGCTCCAGGGAGACTTTCCAGTATCTAAAGGAGCCTACAGGGGCATTGCAGATGGACTTTTCCTGTGGGTAAGTAGTGACTGAATAAGGGGCAATGGCTTTAGACTGAAAGACGGCAGGTATAGATTAGATATTAGGAGGAAAATCTTGACTGTGAGAGCAGTAAGGCACTGGAACAGGTTGCCCAGAGAAGCTGGGATGCCTCATTCCTGGAAGTATTCAAGGCCAGGCTGGATGGGGCTTTGAGCAACCTGGTCTGGTGGGAGATGTCCCTGCCCATGGCAGTGGGATTGGAATTGAATGATCTTTGAAGTCCCTTCCAACCCAAACCATTCTGTGATTCTATGATTTTGACAGCAAATAAGGGCAAATTAGAAGACACTTCTGAATCCTCATGTCCCTTTGTCGTAGACAACAAGGAATGAAATGAGGAAATCTGGGGTTGTTATGCATTTCTCTAGCACTGTGCAGATGCACCCATCCCACCACAGCATCCATCTCCCAACAGGCAGGAGCTCCCAAGGCTCAATGAATATTCTGAATTTCAGCCCCCTCCCACTGGAACAAGGGAACTTCGGCAGAGGTTTGTGTTTGTACCAAACATTTGTTTAGAATGGCAATAGTCTCTTGCTCTGCCATGGCTTTATTTTTCTGTTTTGATAGACTTCCTCTGAAACCCCTCTCTTCTGCAAACGGCCTCATTTTGCAGGATGAAACCTGTGGTGGCACACAGCAATAAATCCAGTCTAACTAAACACCTGGATGTAAATTGAGAATGTCCAGTGGGATTCAAACTACTAATAAAAATGGATTTTAAATGAAGGGGTTGCTATTTCAGAGGGAGTTGGAAAACCCAAGGGGGAATTTTTTTGGTTTTGAAAATGGTCCTGGCATTCTCAAAACAAAAGTGAAAGAAACCTATCATCAAAAAACACATTAATTTCAACACGATGTGACTACAGGAGGTCATGTCCATCATAACTGTACTAAAACTTTAGCTCAGGTGGCTCTTCAGGGGCCCAGCACCTGCAAGGCTGCAGCCAGGACAAACCTTTCCCAGGAACAAGGTTTGCTCCAGCCTTCAGCCTTGCCAGTGCATCCAGCAGAGCTTATTTTATAGACAAAACTTCCTGTACTTTGCTCCTGTCTGAAGGCAAGGCCCATTTTGACCTCTTGCACAGCACAAAGTCACCCAGCTGGAATGATGAGGAAAGCCACCAATGCCTTTGCTGCCCACACACAAAATCATCAGGCCCAGTCCATCATAGTGCTGCTGTGGCCCCGAGGAGGAAGGTAACAAACTGTACCACTGCTGAAACTTCTCCGATGGGGAAGTTTGTGCTGCTGGGTGAACTGGTGGCAGGAAAAGCAATTATAAAAGCAGATTGACAGTGTAACCAGTAGTCATGATGCTCACTTGGGACTGCAGGTTGCAATTCAAGACCTTGCTGCAGTCCAGAGAGCATCTTAATCACTCAAACTGAAGCTAAAACTCCTGCTCTGAACTTCAGACCCCTCATTCAAACATGAACCTTTTTGCTTGGAAAATCTGCTTTCCATATAAATCCCCAGACACCCTTTCCTCCCTGCAAAGACATGTGAAATGTTTGGCCTAAGCAGCTCCATGTGGTAACAAATCCCAAAGGCTAATTGTGTGGAAAAGCATTTCCTTTCATCAGATTTAAATTTTCTGCCTTTTAGCATTGACTGCACCCTTTTCCTTGCATCATGGGAAAGCAATGTTTAATGCACAGAGCTGGAAAGAGCCCAAGACCGCCGAGTCACTGTGTGAAGACCAGTGGACTGCCAGCAGCTTTAAACAACTGTTGATCATCACCACCACCACCAAATTCCAAACAGATTACCCAAAAAGGCCAAGGCCAAACCCCTATTTCTAGGCTAGAAAAACAGATTCTTCCAACTGTTGTTATGGTGAGGAATTCAGCTCATTTGCAGATGACAGGCAGAGCAGAGCTGTCAGTCACTGGCCAGGGGAGAACACCCAGAGTTTGGGAAGTTGTACCTTTCTTCTCTGTTTTGCCTGGATAGTTGCTAACATTGCAAGCAGCTTTTCAGAAGAAAATGCCAAATCAATCCTCTATTATTTTGAAACAAAGCAGTCGTTATTCTGACTTGCTTCAGCAGCATCTCTAGGGAGGAAGATGCTAGTATGAGAATGAGTAGTATGATGAGCTGCTGAGGCAGCTGGGGCATGTTTAGCCTGGACAAAAGGAGGCTCAGGGGAGATCTTATCACTCTCTACAATTTTCTGAAAGGACCCAGGTGAGGGTCAGCCTTTTCTCCCAGGCAACCTGTGACAGGATGAGAGGAATTGGCCTCAAGCTGCACCAGGAGAGGTTCGGGTTGGACATCAGGAAGAAGGTTTCACCGAAAGCATGGTTAAGCATTAGAGTGGGCTGCCCAGGGAGGCGGTGGAGTCACCCTGAAATGACTGGATGTGGCACTCAGTGCCATGGTTTATTTGACAAGGTGGTGTTAGGTCAAAGGCTGGATTCAATGATCTTGGAGGTCTCTTCGAGCCTTGATGATTCTATGAGTCTGGAATGTCTTTGCAATGTCAAGAGGTTTCCTCCTTTATCACCCAGCTTCACTTTGTCCTCCCAAGCATCTGCAGGGCTCCTGGAAAGTTTCTTCCCTTTGGATGAGGGCTTCTGTATCTGGGCTCAGCAGAGATCAGGCAGAAGCACTGAGTTTGCCCCCACTGGGAGAGTGAGACAGGATTTGGCTGGACCAGGCAAGGCAGCGGATGCCCTTGTACCTCCCTCGCAGCCCACCACTACCAACAGGGATGAAATAACTAGCTGATAATCCTAATGAAAATGCAATTAAAAATTAAGCATTACCACCCAAATCCTTCGCTGTAACAATGTATAGGGGAAGCTTACAGCAGATTAGTTAACAGCTCCCAGCTATGCCCCATTCACGTGCATAAACTCCACTTTTCAAAACCAGCTGTTCCTGTAACCTGCATCCTCAGATATATCAGCACTGCTTTGCTCCCATCCCTGAGAAGACGTGGTGTGCAGGGGGAAAATACTTATCAGAGACAAGAAAGCTCTGGGGAAAATCCCCTTTTATTGTCTGTAGATATAAACAGAAGGGCTGGAAAGAAGTCAGCACAGAAAGTACTTGGCTACCACACATGAAAAAGTGGTGTTTTGGGAAGTTATCTGAAGGGCAGAAGCCGTCCCAAGGCTCAAATCTGCTTCCATTTAAGTCAATAAACGTGAACTTCAGCTAAGCCACGTAGCTGAGATTTCTTTACAGATCCCTCTTGCAAAATATTTGGATGAAAGAAAGTACAATTATGATTTGTGTAGGTTTGTGGCCAGGAAAATGTAACCAGGTTATTATAAATGGAAATAGCATCACTTGTCTCACCATAGGGCTAATGTCAAAGGTGGGGTTGAGGCACAGCTATAAACATGCAATTTTGGGGGAAAGTTATAAAATACACATTTGGTTTTACAATATAGCCAAACATAGAAATAAGTAAGTTTGAAAAGTCAGAGTTCTGAGATTTTTTTTCTTTTAGTGTCTAAGGGTTTTTTGCTGTTTATGTTTGTAAATGGCTGAATTATAGTTTTGAATACAATCTCCTTAATAACTGGTCTCATTTCCTCAAACAAAATTCATATAGGAAGAAAAAAAAAATCTCTACTTCATCCAGCTTCACTGTTATCTCTGCTTTTAAAAAGCTTCCACATTAAGTTCAACATGAACATCTCTTCTGTGCATGTCCCACACACAGTCAGATGGGCCGTTTTGCATGTTCATAACCTCAGCTGTAAAAATTTTGCTTAAAACCAATTTGTCTGAAGAGCTCTGGAACAGCCATATTTGTTGCGTGCTGTACACAGGCCTCAGAGCAAGGTCTGTTTGCATTAAAGGCAGTATTGACGAGTTAATGAAAGGTAGAAGTGGAGAGAAGCACCAAACACTCAACAATAATGCGGAGACAATTTTACATTGAAATAGAAATTTCAATATAAAATTGGAAAAGAGCTGCTCTACTCTAAAGAAGCAGAGAAAGAAGTGGAAGCAGCAGCAAAAGTGCAGACAAATGCTAAGGCAGCCTCTACATGCAGAGGGGGAGATGGGGGAAGAAACTGAGCTACAGGTTCTGTTTGTTGTCAGCTAAAACCAGCAGAAGACACATAGATAATTTTCCCATTGGTGTTTATTTCCCTTTCTTTATGCTTATGATGCACATACTGATTAACACAATTTTAAACAAATCCTGAACTCTTTCATAAATTGAAGTCCTACAGATAGTTTGGAGAAAAAAAAGATAAGTGTATGAAACCCAAATATTTATACACTTGGTTTCTTTAGGAGGGTGGAGGTGATTTTGTTGTGTTTCTCTCTAACGAAGAGCCAAATGGATACTATTTTGTACCTCAAAGGGTTAAAACTCGGTTTGACACAGCTTGAGGCAGGGGGAGAACCCACATTCTGCCAACTTTCATCTCTGAGGTACCTTCAAAATAATTTCATTCTGCTTTTTCTGTTGCCTTCCCACTGCCTTTTCCCAATTGCCTTCTATAAAGGGGCCTGGGCTCATGGCATCCCCCACATGGGGGTGGAGAGACTCACCTGGGCTTGCTAAAAACCCACTGTGCTGGACTGGGGCAGTGGCTTTGATTTACTTCAGTTTGTTGCAGTTTTGCACACTCACATTGTGGGAAATTGCACAATAGGCTCAGTTTGATTTTTTTAAAGGGATTGAGAGGTAATATGGAAAACAACACATCAAGAATCCTCTGTGACCCAGGTTTCCTCTCCCACATCCCACGCTGCAAATGTTTCATGTCCTCAATTTGGTTTCTGGGTCGCTCTGGCTCTTCTCCCAGCCCCAGCCACGAGGAGCTCAGCACGGGGACCAGACCCTGCTCCATCACCCCACCCTGCTAAGGCACCCCCAGCCCCACACGGAGACCGGTTTAGCTGGGAAGTGCTTTCCAGGTGGGTGTGCTGGGCCAGGCACCAAGGGCACCCTGCTGCTGGGAATAGCAGAGCTCTCCTGCATCTCACAGGACCCAAGGTTTCACCCAAATATCTTTTGCTGTTCTCTATTCTAGGGAGAGAGGGCTGTCTGTGGGAGATGGCAGTACTGCAGAAGTGATTGCAGCAACACTGGCTCTACCACAGCCAAGAGACAGACGCTTTCTGCTCTTTACCCCTCAGACTCTGGATCATATTTACGGTACTGCCCTCAATGCATTAGTGAAGATGTTCTGTCACATCCACTGCTTGCCAAAAAGCAAGTAAATTTAACTCAGTGATTCAATTCAAAGCAGTTTGAGTCATCTACATCCCTGGCTATGGGTGTCCAGACACCACATCCAGCCACACATGCATTAATAAGGACTTAAAAATAGACCGTCAATTCCTCTAGACCTGAAATAACACGTCTGATCTCAGCTGAGCAAGAGACCCAGCAGGGACAACCTCACGAGGGAGATGCAATGCAGGTGGTTTTCCTAATGTACCTCCAAGTGGTGGTGGCTGGGTCCTCCTGCTCTTCTGGAGCCTGGGGAGGGGTGCACTGGAGATGCTCTGGCAGTGCCAGTGCTCCTGCCTCGCCTGGGCTTAGGTGCTGACAAACAGAGGATCAATTATTCATCATCTAAAAGGCAGACTTCTATTACAACAGATGTTTCTCCGAATGTTTGACACTGCCCATTAACTCACCCTTTAATTTTAATTGCTTAACTAATGGCTGTGTTCAAGGTTAAATGAGCTTAAATCTTTATTCTTCTCCTGTGCTGCTTAATATAAAGGTACTATTGGACTAAAAGGGAAAAGGGAGGGAGAAGGAACCAAACAAAGTAACATCCTTGACCAGACACAAACAAGTGGCCAGTTAATCCTCCCCAAGCCTTCCCAGGGACAGGCACAACACTTGGAAATGGTTTTCTTTGAAGCAGAGAAGCGATGGAAGGATCCCTCAGGCTGAAGGTGTCTGTGAAGCTGCAAAGCCAGGCTGAACCTAGGACCAGAGTGAGGAAGAAGACGGTGTGGGGTGAGCATCCTTCCTGAAGCCAACAGAGAGAGGAAGCGCCTGCTCAGGGAGGTGGGAGGTGTTTGAACACGCTATTTAGGTACCCTCCAAACCAAGAACTCAGCTTAGGTGAGTAACTTAGGTTTGTAAATCACAGAATTGATGGCCTGGCATGGCCAGGCTCCTATGCTTCCTCCTTTAAATATTTATAGCCCATCTGAAGAGTGGAGTTTAACGGCCATGAAGGCAGGAGCTCCAAGGAAAAGAAGAGGTTCACCTCACTGTAGCCACAGTCTTGCTGTGTGCCAAGCCCGTATTTACCACACATTTTAGCTCTACAGATTGGTATCCCTCTAGGAATGAGCAATGTGAGCACTGCTAATGCCACAGAACGAGGCACACCCTGTCCCCCCACTGCTCCCCAGCTCAGGCACAAGGATGTCCCCACAGCAGTGCCTCCCTGCCAGAATCAGTCCCTTCAAGTCACACCAGAAGAAAACAAAAGGATGCATCCTGGAGAGGCCACCAGGCAGGAGACTCTTCCTCAGCTCGAGCAGGTTCAAAGATACCCTTTGGGATCACATCTGTTGACATAATTCAAGAATGTGTTGCACCATTTTTCTAGCAGGGCCTATTAATTTAGTTTGGATAGTTCAGATCTACTCCCAAAAAATAAATTACCAGTACCCGTAGGAGCAATGGGAGAGGCAGGACCAGATCCAACAGTCCTCACCCCAGGGAGTAGCAGCACCACAGCACCTCCATCCCGGGAGAGGGACTTGACACAAATGGTCAAGAAGAACATTTATTTTCTCTATCTTACTACACTAAGGACTTGAAGGAAGGACAGAGGAAGCAGGCAGAAGAATAAGGTTTTTTTCCAACACAGAGGAGAAAAGGAGGCACATTTCTTTCCTTTCTGGCTTGCTTTCCTTCCTTTTATTCCTCTCTCAAGAGGTGAAGGAGCAGAGATTAATGCATTCCATTTTGCAAGTTGTTCTTATCCCTTAGGATATGTTGGTGCAGATGCTTCTTTGTCCATTTGGAGACTGACAGGTGAGCAGACCCCATGCTAGGGGTGGGGCCTCATCTCTGTTTTGCTGGTGTAAATCTGGCTCAGTTCAGCCATTACAGCCAAATCAGGCTCTAACACTGAGTTTCTACCATGATTTTGTAAAATTCCTTTTGTAACACCTCTCAGTCAGATGCAGGAAACCAAGTCCCCTCTTTTTGTCTGGGAACTATTGAAGGTCAGTTGGGATGGGGCTCTGAGCAACCTGACCTAGTTGAAGATCGGATAAAAGGGCACATAGCAATAGGAAAAACAGGAGGTGTGGTTTTAAACTTATAGAGGGCAGGTTTAGATTAGATATTGGGAAGAAATTCCTTACTGTGAGGGTGGTGAGGCACTGGCACAGGTGGCCCAGAGAAGCTGTGGCTGCCTGGAACATCCCTGGGAGTGTTCAAGGCCAGGCTGGATGGGGCTTTGGGCAACCTGGTCTGGTGGAAGGTGTCCCTTCCCATGGCAGTGGGGTTGGAACTAGATGGTCTTTAAGGTCGCTTCCAACCCCAGCCATTCTGTCATTCTATGAAGATGTCCCTGCTCATTGCTGGAGGGTTGGACTGAATGATCTTTAAAGTTACTTTAAAGAATAGTTTTATTCTATGATTTGCCAAGGAGGTCATATCAATCGCTTCATCATCCTCTTGCATCAGCCACTACTACGATCATGACCCAGAGCATGCCCAGGGCTGGTTGTCCATGTGGGAAGAGGGAAAACCGTTAAAGGACATCAGCCCATCCCCTATTGCCACAATCAACGTTACACCACAGCTGTCAAGATCAGGGCTGGCCCTAGTTAAATGTCCTTCTGTGTCCTATGGACAGTTTAAGATGAGGAGAAATGCTCCTTCCTTCCTGACAGAGTCTCCTCTGCTACAAATCAGTACCAAGTAAAGACAGCTAAAAACCTGCGGCCCTCCAAATCTGCATGCAGCAGGAATGTTTCCCAGCCCTTCTTCTCAGCTAAGCTATTATAAAGTGGAACAAGCCTCTTTAGCTCAGTTTCTAAACTGAAAAGAAGTTCTTAGTTTAAGTTGCCTTCTTTTTTTTTTTCCTTCTCCCCCAAGCAGGCTCACGAGGACATCCACTCATTCGATTTTGGCTCCGGCTCAGCCGCGTTCGGTAGTGACAACCATCAATCCTGCCAGACAGCCGATGGCACAGACTGCTCGGAGTGGGCGATCTCCGTTTCTTTGCAGCTCCACTGCAATTTGCGTGGCGGTTCGACGCGGGCTGGCAGGCAGCCAAGCGCTCAGCATCCTCCTCCCACCCAGAGAGGTGTCTCTGCAGAGCAAGGTGCCGGGGCTGTGCCGCGGCTGCCAAGACCACGGCGTGAACCGTGCCAGTCCTGCAAATAGACACCGGAGTGCAGAGCTGTTAATCCTACACATTACGGTGTCGCAAAGTTCACCACAAAGAGGATTTTTTTACTCCGCTTGAGTAGTGTTAAGCTTAATTTTATGGATGGTTCAGTGCAGCCCGGTTTTTGGCAGGAAAGAGGAAGGTTGCACCAAGTGGCGGCAATGTCAAGGTCCTGTTACTGGCTTGCCCCTACCCTTTGGTGAATATTGGGTTTCTGAGTGCAGAAGTGAGAGTTTCATTCTTTGTTCTTGAACTCATTCTTTCCATCCCAGGGGCCAGTGGAATGTAATCTCTCCAGATGCCAGCACCTCTTAGGAAATTGTAATATAGCAGCTATGCCTTGTAAGTGGCTTATTCATACATGGAGAAAATAATAGTAATATCCTTAGGGGACGGTTTTTAAACAGTGTACAGTGGCACATTCCAAGGGACAGGTGGAATTTAACTTCAGCTGAGATCTGTCCCCAAAATCACTCATTTTCAAGAGAAGCAGCAGAACTGGTATTTTGTTTTTTACTCTTCGTTTGTTTAAAGGCTTTTCTTGCTGTTTAAAACCATCAGTGCTTCCTTCCTGGGGAAGGAGGCAATAGCTTTTAGGGTTACTGTAAATAATCAGTCAGCTGAGCAAATTGTCCTGTACACTGACACTAACATATTCCACGAGCTACCAGGAACTTGATCAGCCTTTTTTCCCCTCTCCCTACTGTTATAATAAAACAAAGATTTGCCAAAAGACCCTCTGGAGCAAAGTAAAAGAAATGCCTCGTGGATAGCAATTCCAGGGAGCATTCTCAGAACTCTCATTGACCAACTCTGAATAAAGAGGTTTGTCAAAAAGAAAAGTCACACAAGAGAACAAGGGAGCCTGAAGAGCCAACTGACAGATTACCACACGACAAAGCTAAAAGGGAACTCCAAACCCTGCCAGTGTGGCTGCCCACAGAGCCTGCCAAGAGCCAGATGCTGCCATGGGCATAATATCCTCCAGGGCTGGGGAGCCAGGCACTTCCCATCCTTCTGAGCTGAGAACAAGGGGATGGTGGGCAGCTGTGCACCCCAAGCCCATCATATCTACATGAAAAAGCCTCAAGAGGAACAGGCAGGTCTCTTCAGAAAAAAAAAAAAAAAAAGAAGAAAAACAAAACCCACCAGGGTATCTGCTTCTTACGCAGAAACTCCATTGGAAAAAAAAAAATAAAAGCCTGGGGAAAAAAAATGGAGCCCTTCTGTGTAGTGCCTTTCCTCCTTATTCAAAGCAAACTGCCACTGGCAGCAGGGGGAGAGCAAACAGGTCAGGCAGGGGAAGAAATGACACACAGCAAGGGAATAAGCAACACGCTTTGCAGAATTAGGAACCAAACACATCCATTCAGGAGCCCAGCACTCGCCCTGCTCCATGCAGACTTTTATTAGTAACCAGTCCTGATGGTCTGCTGAGATTCTGCTGAGAAAAGGGCAAGTTAACACAGACACATCGGTGTTAACATTACCCTTGAATGGAAGTAGCATAAACACAAAATATTTGTTTCGCTGCTACTGTGCAACATCTGTTCCCAATGACTTACTCATTCCCCGCTCTCCCTCCCTCGGGGTTTCAAAGTACACAAGGAAGAGGGAGAGGCTCGCAGGTACTGACTCCGTGGTGCCCGCTCGGACGTTGTGCAACACCAGAGCCCATTCAACAGCCTCTCGTGGGCAAAATTCTGCACCACTGAGCTGGAGTTTGCCCCACCGGGGCTGAGCCTCACAGGATACAGCCAGCAATCCAGGCACTTGGTATCTGCAATTTGATACCTCCACACATGAGACTCTGTGGGGATGGCAAACCTGGAGACTTTTAACTGAAAGGCTGCCAATCTAATACTTTCTTTAGCAGATTTAAAAGAAAAAAAAGAATCTTTTAAAAAAATCAGACTTCAACCCATTTTTTAAAAACCGACTGAATCAGTCAGCTTTTGCTGCAGTGCCAGAAGCCAGCGATGCAATAAGAGCTCTCACTACATCTATTTTCCTTCCACAGAGCCCTTTAACACCACACAGTTGTAAAAGCTAAGGGAGTTTGTGCCAGGTCATGATGTGGAGACAGGCTCTCCCAGGGAAACTCCCGGCACTGACATTTTAGCAACAAGGCTTTTAGATATGTCAACTTAAGAGGAGAATTAAGAGATCCAGATATCATGACTGTGCATGAGATCCTCCTGGGGGACAAATTCAGGTTCTGTAGTTACATTCCTGATACCTCCCTGCACTCCCCTGTGCTCCATCAGCTGTGCACAGCCACATCATATACTCTGAAGACCCAGTAAACAGAGAAAAACACACACTAAAAGGCATGTTTTGAAAAATCATTTCCAATATAAATCTCCTACATCTCCATATTCCAAAAGCAGTTGACATTTTTTGTTGAGTTTGAAATAAATGAAACAAAAAGCTAGAACTTCTGGTTTGAAGGTGAATATAAAGCATTGCAAGAACTTGCCGGAATGCTACTGGAGGCACAGTGAACACCACGAGGAAGTCACTGTGCTCCTACAGAACTTCAGAGCAGTGCTCAGTAAGTTTTGGCATCTTTTGATATTTGAAAATACTGTAGAACAAAGTGTTGTCTGATCTTTTAAATTCTGGTTTTACAAGCAGCAAGGCTTAAAAAACCTGAACCCAATAAAACAGGTGGCTTTTTTGTTGGAAGTCACAGGTGACTTTTTAGCCTAATTTTAGGGGAAAGAGGAGTTTCTGATTCTGCTGATGGCGAGGAGTTCAATGCAGCATTTGGAAGTATCACAGTTTCTCTGCCCTGCTGGAATTTGGGGCTGCTGGGAGCCAGCACACTTCAGTCCTGTTACAGCAGCAACAAGAAGCAGCAGCATTACCGCCATAATTTTAGGGTCAGAGCCCTGTTCTTTGCATCAAAAATGATCACACATTTTGTGCTCAAGTCTGCAGCCTCAGACTGTGACCTCCCCAAAACTGTCCTCATTTGTTGGGTGCAGAGCCTAGCTCTTTTCTTCTCTGTCTCTTTGGACAAGTCTTGTCCTTGCAGGAGGGGCTGGAGAACCACCTGCAGACACTGCTGGCTGCACCCCAGGAAATGAGGCACCCATAAGGTTGAGAACATCAAGGTCAAGTTCCAAAAGGCTGTGAAAGGTTAAAGCTCTGCCTGCATCCCTCCTGGACAAGTGCTGCCATCCCAGGTTTATTGCACTGAATGTCGTCACTGACTCCATCTCATTTCCTTCCCCAGCTCTGAAAAGGTCCAGACAAGACAATATCAAGTGCTTGAGGCTGCACCACCTCTGGATACAGGGAGCTGAATGGAATTCAGTATTCCGCTTTCATGGCACTGAAACTAGGATTGGATTTCAGCTGAGTGGCTCGACAGAGCTCCCTCAGACCTGCTCCACACCTAAGCAAAACTGCATGCCCTGGGTAAACTGAGTTTAAGCAGAATTCCCACACTCCCTGAGAGGCATGGAGCTGAAAGTTTTCTGCTGAGTGTAGAAGCACCAGGAGACAAAGTGCTGCCCAAACCAGGGGATGACTGAGCAGGACTGATTAATCCTGCTTCACCCTTCCATCAGCTTGAAGCACAGCAGAGATACTGGCACTTGCAGCACCAGGTCTCACAGACCAGGTGTTGCTCTGCATTCTCCCAGCAGCCTCAGATCCTCTTCCCTGCAACACTGAGTTTCTCCATCACACTCTTGCCAGCTGAAGCATTCAGACCATACCAGGCCAAAGGCAGGAAGGACCCTTATATTCACTGCCTCATTCACTTGCCAATACCACCACAGGCTACACTGTCCCACACTGGTCCAGCCCCAGCCCAATGGCTCTCACAAGATTAATAACCCCTGGTGTAACCTGGTCCCTGTCCCCCTTTTCCTAGCATGGTCTATCTGAATACCCTCCTTTTGAATTAATGCAGAAGAAATTACTTTCATTAGTAAGAGGCTAATGAGGTTATTTCTGAAGTCAGAACCAGAGTATCAGTTTGAAGCCTACAAGAAAGGGAAGGCAATCTCACTTGGGGGTTCCCCCCTGTACCTCTAAGAATTTAAATTGTGTTCATTAAAAAGAGATCAAAATTCTACCTTAAGCAAAAGCCTAAGACAAGGCCCAGAAGAACACAGCCTACTGCTGGCCAAGGAGGAGTCAATCCCTAGGAGTGTCCTGAAGAACAAATGCAGCCTTACCCTTGCACGTTTTACAGAAGGCACTTGTGCAGGCACTAACCCAACAGCCTGTTACTCATGCTGGCCACCTACAGACAGCAGCTCATGCCCTGGGGCCTCCTAGATCTTCCTGGTCATGAAATAAAACACTCAGGGGGCTTCAGAAAAAGCTCGTTCTGCTGTTCAGTTGCTTTGCCCAAGACTGCATCCAGGTCTAATTTATAAACTGGGTCAGTCCCCCACACAGACCATTTTTACATCTCAGCCATCACACTGCCAGTAGAGCCTGCCTCTTTATCCACCTAAAAAGTTAAAACATCAGAGCATATGACCTGCACTAGATATTAGGGTGAAAAAAAAAAGTTTTCTAAGCTAAGGGAGAGGTGAGCATCATGACAGACTGCCCAAGCAGGTTCCTACAAGCAGATTAGACAGGTATTCTTTAGGTAAAACTAGCACTGAGTTGCCCCCGACCAGGAGTAGGGCAGAACAGATTCCCAGACACAATCTTTTCCCCTCCCGTGCCAAGGATTTTGTGTCTATCCCTTGACAGCAACATGGTGAAAGAGTTTGCTTACAAAACATTTCAGAAACAAAACTGTTAGATGTATAAAAACCTCTCTGAGGAAATGATTAAAAAGAAAGCAGCTTCTTCTGACAGCTGATTAGACATCAGAAGGGTTCAAACCCCAGTCAGTGTGACTACTCCAAGTCTACTAAAATAAAGCTATTTTTATTTAATTTACAGAGTGAGAAAGAGAGCAGCTTCTGCTCCCCCACATGTCACTGGCCGTCCATGAACTAAAGACACCTTCCCGTACATGACAAATTTAATGTTCCTGGTCCTCTTTCAGTGCTGGTTGCCATAACCTATTGCACAGATGTGATGGATTTTTGAACACAAGACCTATTATGTTTCCAGAGGCTCAAATACGTACAGGCATTGAAAACACGTTGCCAGGTAGTTACTTTTTATACTGACTCAGAATTTGCTGGCAGTCGCTGCAGAGCATTACTTGAGTCTTACCAATAGGTTGGAAAGTCAGCACTGCTAATGAAATTCTTCACGTTATCTGAAAGACCATCTTCCCCTCCATCCCAGAGTAAAATTCGAGTGATTCTCACACTCGAAGGACCTACCCCAAGGCAAATTCTTACCCCGAGGAATTTGTGACACCCAAGGCTGAACTGGCATCACCCTTTCTGGCCCCCTCCTGCCCCTCACAGCATTTGTTCTGCAAAATCCTGCAGGACTGGAGCTGCCTTATTGCCCCCACCTTGGAGAGCTTTACACACTGGTGCTTTTCAGTCTAAGCACTCACAGCATGACCTTGGGAACGAAAACGGCACTGTCTCGTTCCCATCTTGTGCCAGCCAGGAAGTCCAGTGCTTGCCAAGGGCCAGGCCAGACATCGCAGAACATCACAAAGTGCAAAAGAAGTTCTTCCCCCCCAAAGCCAAATCAGCCATTTGATAATTAACCACCCGGACCGAGCCAGACGAGCCCCGACAACGCGGGTGAAGCTCGCAGTGCTTACACACAGAACCTGCGCCCCGTGGAGTGGCCCCGGGGAGGCTGGGGGCTGACCCCGGCCCTCGCTCGCAGACACGGTGGCAGATGTGCCGGGCTTCCCCACGGTCTCCCCCTTGCCTGGCAGATGCCGGCCTCTCTGGGAAAGCGCTAAATGGATTCTGCTGAATCACTGCAGCAGATGGTTCGTAACACCACCTGGATAGCACAGAAAAGAGAGGGAGAGATAAAGAAGGTTGGGGAACAGAGAGTACCTAGTGTGTGGGCTGAGTTATCCCGAGGGGTAAGTAACCTGTGGATAAGGTCGGCATTTGAACTTTTGTTTTCCCAAATTCCTGTGTTATTAAGACTGAGAACATCCATTCCCTAGCAATTCTATCCTGACATCTACAACATATATTGTTTAAAACCGCCTTGGGAAAAGCCTTCAAAACCCACCAGGATGCCAGAACCCACCCTTTCCCACTAGAAAACGCTGGCAGCACTGCCTGGTCCAGGTTGCTTTGCTGTTGGGGGCATCAGCCTTCATCCCCACCTGTACCAAGCTCCTCTAGCTGGGGTAGGGCACAGAGGATGATGCACAAAGGCCCAAGAATATTAAGAAGGATCTAAGCAAGGTGCTTGGGTTTCATTGTTTGAGGGTTTTTTTAGAGCCAGGTTGGCAAATACTTCAGTTTTCTGTAACAGATCATTTTGAAAGGGCAGGGGAGCCAGCTGTGTACAGAAGCGAGCAGCTGTACGAGAGAGAACAACAAACAGGAAACAGGTAACAATAACGCATGTGTTTGCTCACTCTCGTCCTGTTAAAGACCAATTTTTTATTTATTTTTTAATTGGAATGAAAAGAGCATGTCAGGAAGAGCAGAGGGCTACAGCACATACACAGAGGGTGCCTGCTTGGAAAGCGCTTGGCATCCCTCTGCAGCATCATCCCACCTCCGAAAAGTAAAAAGCTAGAATCCCTTGGTCTGGTTGGTAGGAAACATTTCACTGCACAGAGCTGCTCAACCTGCAGCACTTCCAGCCGGGTCTCCCCAGCACAAAACACCACGGCATTCGAGATAAAGTGTTCTCCAGGCAGTCGGTCACAGCTCTGCTCACAATTCCTCCTCCTCCCAGGACAAGGCGTTTTCACACACCAACTGCACCGTAGGCTTGACTCCATTTCACTTGAGCCCAGCTTTGTCCTACATAGGCTGTTTTTGCTGGGTCACACCTGCCATTGATTCCCTCAGAAAACAGCTGCTGTTTCATGTTCTGCTGTTCACCTTGCTCAGCACAATGGCGCAGAAGCTCAGGGTGGCATGATCTGACCTCGAGCACAGTAGAAGCTGTAAGGTGACAGTACAACCAACCAGCTGGGCAATACAAGGATCCCTCTACCCCAACTGCTTCTCATGGGGGACCTCCCTCATTAAATTCATGCAAGAATTTAATCAATTTAAGCAATAAATAAGATCCATCCACACTGTGCTTCCCAAAATGTAGAATCTAACAGCACCAGGGACACTGTCTTGGGTCAGCATGAACTCCCCTCGGTGCTTGGGAGGCATTTGTTCCAAACCCAGACCCCGTCACCTAAGCCAGGAAAAAGCCATTTCTCTGTGGTCTCCAGCTGCACAGCAGCATTTGGTGACACATGGCCAGATGCACCCGGATAGCCACAGCTACCTCTGTGCCTACCAAGGCCAGACCACTTCCAGAAGGCACTTAGCACTTCAAAACAAAAGCTAAAAATAAACAAAACCATTTCCCAACACTCACCCCAAGGAGAACCAGGCTTTGCAAGGGCAGCAGGAACCCAAGCTGCTGGCAGAGGCAAGGCTGACCCCTGCCAGCCTAAGGAGCCCATGACGTGCTGTAATCTTGGAAGATGACAGTCCTTGCAGCATAGGATTAGGACAGCAGATGCTCCTGGGGGTCACCCCCTTTCCTGTAGGTCATAGAATCATTCCCAGCATGGCCATGAGCTGGCAGGCAGGGAATCCTGCCTAGAGCAATCCCATTGCTTATTTGGTACATACACAGCCTGCACACCCCCCTTCCCAGTATCCGCTTAGTGGCCTGGTTTCTTCTCAAAGCTTTTTATATTTCACATTCCTAAGATTTAATTATGTTATCAGAACAACAGGCATCGGGATTTGGAGTGCCAGAATTCACATTAGCAATTGCTATCAACAAAGAAAATGGGCACAGCATGCCCATGCCAGAGGAGATGTGGGCTGCTCTCCTCAATCTACTCACGGTTATTTATAGCCTGTTTGCAAGCCTTCCACCTCCCAGGTTTAGCTTCAAGCTTGCTTCTTTCTGAGCACCCTTTCCCTCAAAGAAAAGCCTTTTGCCTCCTCCTTCCCCAGCACCGCACTCAGATTTGGGCGAATTTATTTAATTTTTGGGGGGGGCAGGGGCGAGATAAAACACCTTTGAATGTTCTTCTATACATCCACAATAGCAGAAAAGAGTGGAGACAGAGTGCTACAAATAAGCAGCTGCAGGGACACCCATCTCTCAGTGGCAGAAATTTTAAAAAAACCTAAAAAGAATATATATATTTATAGTTTCTAACACTTCACCACATTGCAGCAGATCACCACGTATCTTCAGCAGCTTTCAGCCCTCCCCACAGATGGGGATGGAGGCACAAGATCTCTAAGGAAGGACACATGCTTGAAGGCAAGAAATACCCACCTATTTTGAGATGATTGCAAAGAAGCAGCTACATGGTAGCAGGAGGGGAGCAAGAGCTGTGCCTCCACACGAGCATTGACTGTAACCTGCCCATCCTTTAACCAGCACCATCTCGAGGCAGTCCAATTCTGCCAGGATCCTTTGCTTCCAAATACTCGAGAAACACAAGACACCATGCTCATGGTACAGGTGCAAACCTCCCCACCAGCTTTATTGTCCTCCCCTGAGCAGCGGCCGGCACAGACAGCTCGTGCCATCTTCCTCCCAATCCCAGCTCCTGCTAAAATCAGCCCAAGGATTAAGGCAGGAATTAGCTGGGTCACACCTCAGCTCCCCAAGGCTGGGAGATACTCAGCACTTCAGAGAACCCTCTCATGCCAGCTAGCCAGCGCTGGGCTGGCTCAGCCCAAGGGTGCCAGGCTGCCCTCGCACACTGTCAGCCCTGCGCTCACAGCTTTGTCACCCGGCCACCAGCACCCGCCTGCGGCTGCCATGCAGCATCGCTGGTGCAGGGCTGGCCCACAGCTCCCTGGGGCATCCAGGGAGTGCTGAGGCCCTTCAAACGGCCCAACAACCCTGGCTAAAATGCAGAAGTGCTGGGTTAGGTTCAGCCCAGGCACTAAGGAAACGCTCAGTCAGGCTCTGACTGAGACACAGTAGCTCCTTACACGCCTAAAATTCCAGATGGCCCTGAAAAAGAAAAAAATTATTAGAGTATACAAGAATATTTCTTTTAAGCAGCAAATTATAGAATACTTATATTTAAAATAATCATTATCAGTAAGTAATAAAAAATCCCAAACACCACACCCCTTCTGCTAAAGGGGGTAGGAGGCTCAAGCTTACAATTCTAGCACGTTTTATTTCATGTAAATTTTTAAAGACAACAATCCTAGTCACGATTGTCACATTGTACAGCACATACCGATACAATTGCAAACAGAACTCCACACAAAACTAAGCGCTAACAGTAGCCTGAATCACTCTTCCTGCGATTGTCATATCTAGACTAACAGTATTACACTAACACTGAAGGAAAAATAGTTCACTATAAAACAGTGATAGAACATTTTTATAAAATATATTCCATTCCAATAGCTTTTCTACATACTGTATACTATAAAACTCTCCCACAAAAATTAGTGTCTTTAAATATACATATTTAATCTGAACTGCACCAAGATTAAAAACAATTAAAAATATCAATTTTTTTTTTTTTTTTTTACATTAACTTCACAGTATTTGTTTGTAGTAGAAGACAAATCCAGTGTTTAAAACGAAGAGCAGGACTGTTCCCTATGGAGACAGCAACTGCCCCACAGAGAAATAGTTTATGAAGAGACAAGCGTTAAGTGTGCCATGTTTTAGTACTTCTCTGCAGAGCCATGGACCATTTTGAAAACATGCTCCGAGCTATTGCAACTTAAAAATAAAGAGACACACAGAGAAATAGGCAAAAAAAAGTCACCTTAAGAACAAAAATAAGTGCAAACATTTCTTTACTTTAGAAATTCAAGCTATGAGGAGTGGGAACAGAAATACCGGACTATGAGAACAACGTGTTCATAATGTAGTCAAGAATGAGAAAGTCTTTTTTCCTTATTTAAAAAAAAAAAAAACAAAAACAACTTTTGCCCCATATTCACTGCAGCACAGAGCATGCTCATAGCATCAGTTTAATGAATTATTTCTACACTAAGATCAGACAAAAACTTGTTTCAACTTTTCCCTGCTCCATACACTAATGATGTTCTTATGGCACATCCTATTTTATGATCTTCAAAAAAAAAACAAAAAAACAAACAGTAATTGAAGACTGAAATGCAAACAAAAGTGTCACAAGAATGCAAAATTAAGATTACCAGCTTCAGTAATGCTGACTCTACATTAAACTCTTTACATGTTGCTCAACATGCAAAACCCATTGTTATAAAATTTAAAGTGTAAATTAACTAGTTTTGAAATAGATTAACAGTAATAATTCCACTTCAAAAAAAAAAACAAAAAAAGATCTAATAAATACTATATCAAGTATCTTCAGGAGAAAAAATAACTTAATTTTAGTAGAAAGAAAAATAACTTAATTTTACTAGATTTTGTTCAGTGCTATTTCCAATCACAGCAAAAATAAAAAATAAAAAAAAAAAACAAAACTGATTAAGTAGAATAAGACCACAGTACCAAAGCCACTTATGTTCAAGATACAGTACTCTCCCACAACTTTCATATGTAACAGGTTCAGCAAAAATATTTTACAGTTGAGAAATTAAACTGAAAATAAACCCCGAAACTATAAATAAAAGCAAAATTTCACATTACACGTACATTCATAGTTTAAGAGATGAATAATAAGAGGCTGTAACAAGTATATCCTGATTTTCTTTAAAGAGGAAGTACTTATTTAAAAAAAAAGTCAATCCCATATTATTTATGTAGGTAGTGCTCAGTTTTTGGACCAGAAGGGGAAAGGCATTGGGAAGTTTTTTCTTCATAAGATGCAATACAGTATTTTAAGCACAACTTTTAAAAATAATCTAACTCAGTGCTTCAAATCCATTTTAAAACACACTTAAGTTTCACCAAACAACTCCAGGAGTGTCAAGAAAGCTGGTGAAGCAATGCTAATGCAGCAGAAGGACATTCAAACCCCTCAGATATTATTATTATATCTCTGTCCCATGTACATGTACCTTTAATGGGTAATTTAACTGGAAGGGAACAAAGCGATATCCACCGACATGCACAGACCAAATGATGATCTATTAGGCAAGAAACTGAATCATCTGGAGTAAAACTGGCTATAGTTACAGGCAGCCTGTTAGAAACAAACTAAAAAAAAAAAAAAAAAATTACCCCCGAAAACTTCACCTAAAAAGGTGGGACTTGGGGAAAAAGTTAGGCCATTCCTTCCCTCCAGCGGTTCACCTTCACACTGCCCCTTGGAAACACCAGAAATTGCACACAATTTGGCTCAGAGGGAATCACCAGCTTCATAAAAATAAAAGAAAATATAATTTCATGCTGCTAGCTTTAGCATGGCAGCAAACTTTTTGGGCAAGACAGCAGGGCATCTCCTAATGCACAGGGTGTGCGTTACCTTGAACTGTGAAACCCCAGAAACCTGGTATGAGGAGGGGTATTTGGCCACTGTACTGCTGCTCTCCCCTCCAAGGGGGATGGAAACAGCCTCTGGATGTCCATATGGGAATGAAAATATTCACACATTATACAGTTTTTTTGTATGTCCTAGCGTGCATCCTTCAATGTTTCAGGAGTGAATACGCTGCAGACAGAAAGTGTTTTTCCATCCACATTTTATGCTCAGAAGCAGCTTTTCAGCAGGTCAGCCCAGTGAGGAGGATGGGTGGGAAGGGAAAATTTAAGTCAAGTCCCAAGGCAAAAACTTCTCATTTAGATTTCAGGACCGACTGCAGAACAGTATTAATGGAATAAAGAGAATAAAAAATGACCAGTACCAAAGAGGCAGCCAGGAATCCTGAACCTCTTTAAAAACTGGGCCAATTCAATGTCTCATCTAGCCCTATAAAATAACAGTACATCTGCCCGCTCTGTGATGTGTGGACAGGTTCCTCTACACCAAAATGTATTTAAATCATAGTTCGTCTTTTTAGATGCTTCTCTGCAACACACAGAGGGCATCTGGGGAGCTTAATGGAAGCCAAATTTTTCTCCAGAATTTGCTGATAATCTTAAAAAAAAAAAAAAAAAAAAAAAAAAAAAAAAAAAAAAGAGAAAAAAAAAACCACAACACCAAANGAGGAAAAAAAAACCCCAAACCAACAAAACCCTGACCACAAAGCAAGTACTTCCAGTGTGAAAACTGATGCTAAATCATTGCAGAATTACTTAAGATTATTTCACATTAAAAATGTAACATGGGTGCACAAGAGAAGACCTAAAGGACTGTGCTAGGAAGGGAGGGTGGCAGGGCAAGCGGAGAGATGGAGAGGTGGAAGGATTGCATTAAAAGGCCTCTGGAGTGTATACCTCTGCATCTTTTAAAGATCATATACCTGAAGTAAGTATCACCAAAACAAAATAAAGGGAGGAAAAAAAAAAAATTAAAATTCAGATGCTGCCTTTTTTTCCTGTTTTGTTTTGAAAGGGTTGGGGGGGAGATATTTAAAAAAACAAAACAAAAGTCACACATCTCAAACAACCAAGGACTTTACAAGGCCACAATGAAATTTGCGGATATGTCTGTACAAATCCCCAGACTGCGTGAAGCGTCTCTCACACCACTTGCACCCGTGGGGTTTCTCCCTGGTGTGCACGACCGCATGGCGGCTGAGGTTGTGGGAATACTGGAAGCTCTTCCCGCACTGGCCGCAGGTGTAGGGCTTCTCCCCCGAGTGAGTCCTCTCGTGCCTCTTTAGCGTGTACATGCAGGAAAAAGTCTTTCCGCAGAGGGTGCAAGTGGGGACCGACCCGTCAGGGGACAGACGGGTCCGGGAGCCGTCCTTGTCACGGAAGTGAGAGCTCAGGTGCAGCTGAAGGATGTGTGGGCTCGGGAACACCTTGCTACAGAGGGGACAAATGCAGATATGCCCAGGAGGCACGAGGACACCCGAGGAGATGTCCGACGAATCCATGTCATCCTCGCTCTCATCTCGCTCTTGATCTATATCCTCCTCTCGGGCATGAGAGCTGCCATTCCCCGTGAACATGTGTCCTAACCCTGTCACTAGGCTTTTGGCTGAATTCCCAAAATGCTGACTCTCTGGACTCCTGGCTTCGCTGTCCTCCTGATCTGACAGCAAGTCTTGTTCATCTTTAACAAGTGGCTCGGTACCCTGCTGCTGGCTGTCGGAAGCCAGCTGTCCAAAGACATAGGAGGGGTGTAAGGAATCTCTCCCCGGCACGGGCTTGAAAGACAAATCCAGCGCGCAGTCCACATCACTCGAAGCCAGGGGATGGTTAACAGACCTTTGGGACAAAGGTCCTGTGGAACTATTGACATTAGCCTTTGTTTTTCCAGCTGCTGCGGCGCACGGTTCTGCCTCTGTCGGCACAGAGCTGACACTTATATGATCAGAGGACCAGGCGGGGTGACTGCTGACCTTTTCTTTGCCTGCTGCTCTCTCGTATTCTGCAACGCTGAATTTTTGTTTGTTTCCTGGGTCAAACTCGTGGACCAGGGGCACTCCGGTGTCTAGAAAATGCTCTGCTTTCTCCAAACTAGCCGCCTCATCATTAATCTTCTCTTCCGAACATAATTCTTTATCTTTCAACTTGCCCTTGCAGACTTTCACAATGTCATACATGTGAAGGTAGCTCGCCGCAGCCAGCACATCTTCCACCGGGAGACTGTTGAATTCCAGCTTTCCCTCGTACATGAATTCGAGCAGCAGGCTGAAGGCAGGGGCTGTGACAATGTCACTGTTCAGATGCACAATATCCCTTTTGTCTAACTGGTCCCTGTAGAAAAGATGGAAGTACATACTGCAAGAGGCAAGAACGGCTCTGTGAGCTCTGAATTGAGCTTCTCCAACTAAAACAGTACAGTCACACAGGAAGCCCTGGTGACGCTGCTGACTCAGACACTGCAGCAACTGGCGGCTATGGTCTGGAAACTCCATTCTTCCTTCATAACCTGTTCAAAACAGGAAAAACTTGAATGCTACTGTAAACTAAAGCCTCCTAGCAGCTGTAACAAACAGATCAGCTTTTTGGTAACCCAAGCCAAAGAAACAGCCTTGGAGATAACATTTACTGTTAATTGTCTGTAATAGTTTTATTAAGGGGGGGAGGAAAAAAAAAAAAACCAAACCAACACAACATGCTTCTCATCCTTTCGCACCTGCTCCGAACAGGAAAAACTTGATTGTAAGTAAACAAAAGCTAGTAAAGCAGCAGCCCCTCCAACCTTTGTTTCTCCCACTAAGCACTTTAATAAAATTAAGCAGAAGAAAGCACACACAAACCTCCCGAAAAGAAAAAGAGCATCAACTCCCAGACTGTCTTCTCAGCAACGCTAACTTGGGGCATCTTTTAATAAAGCATATTCCCCGCGTCACGCACGCACACACACACACACGCACATTTAAACTTTATCCTCAGTCGTTATGCACCGAATCACAACAAAACAGCGGCGGCTCGCGCTGGGGGAGCGGCGGCTCCGCGGGGAGGGGGGCGCGGGGCAGAGTGGGGAGAGGCCCCGGCCCCCGCATGCGGAAAGGGCGGGGGGATAAAAGGGGGAGGAAAAAGAAAGTTTCCCTTGAAGTTATTAAAAGCCAAGGAAGAAAATAAGAGGCGGAAGGCCGGCGGGAAGGCAGGGCTGGGGCTGCAGCCGGCTGCGTGCCGCGGCCGGGCGCTTACCTTCCGCGGGGCGCGGCGGGGCCGGCCGCGAGCG
>VZRN01002545.1:129123-160235 GCA_013397935.1 Dasyornis broadbenti
TGCAGCCCGACGTGCCGCGGAGCGCGGGGCCGGGGCAGCGCGGCCGCGGGAACCGCGCGGGGCCGGGGCAGCGCGGCGATGGGGCGAGGGACGCGGCATTTCCCCCCTACCAACCACACACCCACCCCGGGTTTATCTGTAGTTGCGCGCCAGCTGATAAATACCAAATGCCGACGGATTTCTCAAGATGACCTTTTCGATAGTTGATTTGAATTTTAAATTTTAATTAGCTGTAATCGCATCAAAAGTGAGCGCCCTGCGAGGAGGGGGGCGCGGGGTTCCCGCCGGGGTTCCCACCAGGGTGTGACCCGGCAGACGCTGCCAAAAGCCGCTGGGAAGCTGCGGCTGCCGGAGCCCCGGTGCTGCTCTGGCCCCGCTGGAAGCGGCCCGGGATGTCGCTGCCTTGGGTTGTCCCAGAGCCTCCGGGCTGCAGCAGCGCCGGGAGAGGAGACAGAGGCAGGGGGCTGTAGACTGAGGCTGCAGGTCGAGATTGAATGTTGAGGTTTTTAAGGGACGAATATGAGAATGCCGGTGGGTGCGGGAGAGTGGAGGGGTAGCGGAGCACCGGGGGTACTTCAGAGCTCCCCTGCGAACACCCTGCATGGTGCTTCTTGGAGTCTCCAGACTGTGCTTTAGCCTCCAACAAGTACAGCAAGGAAACTCCTTTCCCTTTCCTACCTCTATGTTGCCTTGCCTAGATTGTAATATCTGCAAAATAGCAACTTTTTTTTTTTTTCATTATTAATCCATTTTTTCCCACAATTTTCCACAATGGTAGCATTAACACCTTAAAACATCAGGTTTAATTTGGATTTAATTTAATTTAATTTGGATCTCTGATATATTATATTTAGGTTCTTTATCATGGGAGCCAGGTTCTGCATCACCAGCACCACTTTTCTCCCATGAGCCTCAACTGTTTAACTCCATTGGCAGTGAATGCCAGGGAGTTTGGGTGGTTTTGAGCATTAATGATTGCATCGTCACAAAGCTTTTCTCAGAATAACAGTATTTGGTAATACTGTCATCTGTGAGGTTCAAATTGGAAAACTCCAGCCCAGAATGTGGAGGTGCCCAGCTCCAGCAAAAGAGTTAAAGGTCCTGGGGTTAAATCTATCAGGGTTCAGTAAAGCTGAGAGCTTTATCTATTTGTCCACCATGGCAGACATGATTGGGGAGCCCTGTCCTTTCAAAGACCCTGTCATCCTGCAGTCACAGCCTGCACAGGCCCTACAAAAAGTGGAGTAATTTCTTCCCCAAAGTGTAAGTGCAATCTCCATGAAGTTACTCTCTGGATTTGCTAACTTGTGGAGTTTTGCTGTCTTTGTACACTGGAAATGTTAGGCAGAATCTTGTATTCATGTGAATTAGGTTTCTTGGCAGAAATCCCTTATTTTGTGTAATTAATAATTCATTTTACCCTCTTCCCTTTAATAAAAAAGTGGAGAAAAAATAAGCTTACAAAAAGAACCAAGGTTTAAATTTCTGTTTGGGTGCTGTAAGCTAAGTATGATTGTCTACAATCTAGCAGTGTCTTATTTTTAGGAAACCAATTACAATTTCACGGTAAGTTTGTGGTCATTATCGAATTTGAAATGTCAGAAAATACAACAGCATTCCCATTTCCCCTAAGTATCCATTTGACTTGTTGCTGGCGTGCTTTTTCAGGACTCAGAAATACTATATTCACCTTCACACCAAGCTAACGCTAGGTACAATACAGGTGTTGTACTGATTTAGCTATGGTTGTATAAAATACTGGTAGTACAACTCTCTAATGTAAACAAGCGCAAAGTCATTACTGGAAGCAAGGCAACAGGAAGAACTCCCCAAGAAACTTTATTCCGAGAGCTCCTGCGTTTCTGACAGACCTCGTGAGAGCATGGCAGGGTAAGCAAACTATCTGCTTTCATCTCCCTGGCCCCTTCTCAGGCTGAGGGCTCCCCTCCCACCCAGCCCAGAGAAGGCTCCGTTTTCAGTCGTTCCTCGAGGGAGCAGAGCCAGGCAGAGCTGTTTGGCCAAGACAGAACTTTGTGAGTGCTGCCCGTGCTCAGAGGAGGTCACAACCACTGTGCCACCCAGCATCAGGATGGCTGGATGGGAATGGCGACTGATGGAAGCTGTTGGGAGCAACCATGCTGGGCGTCCTTGTGCAGCTTGTGTGCATTCCTGGGTCTGGCTAAAACCCTCCTGGGCTCCAAAAAGCCTTTTGCTGCCTATGGAGCTTTCCAGAGTTGAGCAGAAAGCCCAGCTTTAGGGCAGAGAGAGTAAAAATCAGTGGTGCTGGCAGGGCTTCCACTTGCCAGGCAAGGCTAGCCCTGCTCCTGGTTGTTTTTGCTGCCTGGACACCAGCCAAAGCCCACAGAAATTAGTAGAAAAACCAACTGGATCAGGTCCATAAAGCCTGAGGACTCGCTTCCATTCTTACCCCTTTGATCCAACAAGAGTAGGTATTTATTGAGCGGGGCCTCTCTAGCCCTCTTTGTTGGCCAGATGCAGAAGCGGTAGCAACAGGTTTTTCATGTGATTTAATCATTTTCTCTCTCACCGCATTGGGCAGAAGCCTCTTTGTGTTTGTTTCTACATGATTTCAGTGCTTTTATGTTCTTTTTTTAATAGGACATCTTCTTTGTGATAGTCCAGTTGCATTTCAGAGAGTCAGGACCTGAGACTGTCTAATATTTGCAGGATTGAAGCTAGTTTAAGTGCAGTGGTCATAGTGAGGTTTATTTGCAGAAGTTCTTCCAAACTATTTCAAAGGCTGTTTTATCCCTTGCACACAGCAGCGAGCATTAGAAGGACTGAATGCTTCCTTCCCTCCTGTGAAACAGGGAGAAGTTTAACCCCAAAAGATGCAGAGCTGATGGTGGTAAGATAAGGACTTGCCCCAATTAGCAATCTCCTCCAGCACTTACCCTACAGTCAAATCCAAGGTCAGCATTTGGGGGTTGCTCAGTTTGCAGTCAAGTCATAAAAGTGGGCATGACTTTCCCAAAGATCTTTTCAAGCATGTCATCCAAGACTCCAGAAAGCATTAACTTGCACTGCTGCCATTCCAGACATTAATCAGAGCATATATTGCAGACAGTCTCCTCAGCAGTGTGCTTCTGTGAGTCGTATTTGTTTTATGGCTGTCCTGCTGATTTCTCCCTGATAACGAGACCCTGTGCGTGCTGCAGTATTTGTGAGTATATATTGGAGCAGCCAGGGCCGCTGTCAAATCATCCTACCAAATGGAGAGACTGGTGGCACTAAGCTGCAAATATAAATTACATATTGTTCTGTTTGCCATAACGTGGCTATCAATAAGGCTGCATCAATCTCAGAACACACATTAAAATCAAAAAGGACTCTGCAGAGGTACCCCTGGCACAGGTCACATTTGACTCTGCAGTGAGAGCTTGCAACATCCCTGCGTGAGCCAGCCAGGCACTTAACATCACACCTGTACCTTGGCTGCCCTGTCAGCGGCTGGGAGGCAGCTTTCACTCAGTTATTCATCTTCCATAGTTTCACTCAGCTTGCCTAACCCTTAACTTCTGGTTGTTTTTTTTTTTTTGGGGTTTTTTTTTTTGTTTTTTTTTTTTTTTTGTTTTCTTTTTGTTTGTTTGTTTTTTGTTTGTTTTGGGGGTTTTTTGTTTGTTTGTTTGTTTTTTTTTTACAGTCTGCTGTGTTCTGTTTTTCTAGAAATGGTAAATGAAGGTACCTTTTCAGCCTTTATAAATCCATTGCTTTTTCAGTATCGAGAGCGTGCTTCTTGCTTTGCAATGGTGAAGGAAATTTGCATGGCATAGATAAGGCATAGTCTTCTTTCAGACATCTTTTTTTCTTTCCCTTTCACTCTTGTTCATCACGCTGGAAGCTGTGTTTTAACATTCCTTGGATTTTCTTTGCCAAATTAATTTAAAAATTCAAATAAAATTAAGCATGTTCGTTCTTCTTTAATATTTTATTTATTTATTTATCAATGCCTAGGAAGGATCCTGAGAACCCACATTATAAAATAACAGGTGTATAGAAGTTCATAGCAGGATATACAGAGAATGACAGTGAAAGGCCATAAATACCAGTGGACAATAAGAAACAAAATTGGTGTCTGCTTTGGGACCAGACATAAAATTTATCAGACCCAGACAAAAGTCTTTAAATCAGAAGCTGCTCTATCCTCAGTAAGGGTCCAGTGTAAACTTACTAATTTCTTATTAAAGGAGAGAATTAAATTGGCGTTGTTCTATTTGTAAGCAAATAATGCGCCGTGTTAACAATGCACTTTATTTTGGTAACTCCCAGAAGAGAGCTAAATACTGCAGAAGTGTTTTGCTAGATTAGGACTGGGAAATCTCAGGATGAAAATACTTGCTAAGCAAAAAATATAGCCTAGAATAAAGGCCTTCATACTAGAGATGTTCTGATACAATTTTAGCAATAGTTCCTAAGAAAACATTTCATACCAGGAAAAAAACAATTTTACCTCCCAACTACTGCCCTGAGCTTTGTAAGGCAGAGATCTGGCATATTTATCCCACTATCTGTGAAAGGTCCCTTAAGCAGGCTCCATTCCTCTCTTGGGAGTTGTGGGGTTGGCTGAACGTGTTCTTAGAACAAGTGTTGTGTTCCTCATTAGATAAATCAGCAATCTGGGCATAAAAGACTCTGTCTTTTCCCACATGTGTGCTATATAATATCATTCTTCTCTTGACTTTTGCTTTTCCACAGGGTTTCCAAATCAACCCAGCCGGAGTACAAACAAACAAGCATCCCAGATACCAGTTAAAACAAGAAAATCCCAAACATCTCGCTTTTCTTCATTGCTCATACTAAAACCTCCCCGTGTTACACCGGTCAGACTGGCATTGCTACCACATTTGTTGGTGGCCGTGGTGATACCCATTCCGGCCCACTCAAACACATCCCAATAGCTGCAGCAATCACCTCTACAATTCCTTTATCCTTTTCTCAGGTACTGAATCAAAACCAAGCTCTCTGTTCCCACTTCCAACACCCTCTGTAATTTGGAGTGCTCACACTGGCATAATCTTCTAATCCTATTCCCTACCCTGCTAGGATGTTTTCTGCTTCCCTAACCCTCGTATCCTTTTTGTGCTGTTATATTGGCCCCTTCAGCACAGGCATGTCTTGCTCTTTGCCATGCCTCAACCTTGCCTTGATGTTGCTCACAATCTAGTCAGAAGAGCTGGGATGAAGATTTTGGTGACACTGGACAGGAAGGATTTTGGGCTGACTCACGGAGCTCTGTGCAGAGAGAAGCTGGGCTCAGCAGGCTGTCTCTGCTTGACTCCTTTGGGAGCCTGAATTTCAAACCTGTGCCTCTGAGAGCAGTCCAGCCCCAGGTATGGAGAGAGAAATGGGAGGCTGGGGATGAGGAAAGCAAGACAGACAGTTTTTCTAGTCAAAACGAGCTGCTTTTGTCTCAGGGCTGTACAGTAGCCATCACACTGGTTGCTCCACTTCCCTCTGATGTATTCCAGGTGGAGGGGAGGTCCAGAGAATGTCATGTAAGAAATGCAAATAAGAATGTCTTTCTAGACTTCCTTGTCTTACGTACTGTCTGCCAAAACCTTCGCTCCCCTCTTTTATTGTTTTGCCTGTGGATGTATTATATGCTTTTATGTTGCTCTTCTGGTAAAAGAAGAATTACTTGCTGTGAGTTTACATAACTTGCCTTTTACTGCTCTGGAAATGAATGTGGAACTTCAGTCTTAATTAGACTTTCAGTCTAAGTCCTGTTTTAATGAATCACTGAAAGATGTGAATAACATTAAGCTCCAGAATGTAGCTGCAGAGTTGGGTACCTGCAGCTGGTCACCCGACTGGGTGTGTGGGAAGACAAGCACTTAGTACCAAGGTGAAGGTGCAGTGAGGGGGAACGGACTCCCCGAAACCTGAGTAGGTTTGAATTTAGCTGCAGGTAGACCTCTTCCTTGTGGAAGAGTTTTGATTTCAGAGCCTGTTCTTGTGTACTCAACACTTTGCTCCTGCATCACAGCTTCTCAACAAAGCAACAGATTTCACTGCATCAGGAAGTTCAGGTTGCAGTCTGAGATCCAGGCTATCACGTTACTGAGTTCCTCTTGCAACACAGTGACCAGGCTGAGCTCCACCTGCACCCAGGAAGGAGAAGGATTTCAGTAGTTTGCTCTTGGAAATAAAGTGGGATGGTAGAGATGTCAGAAAATGTACAAAGCCTTAGGACAAAACACTGGCTCATTAAGATGTACTCCTGATGCTTTTGCAAAGTGTCAGTCTCATCTGGTGAACCTGGTGACACTTGCTACAGAGCAAAAGACACTCAGCACTACACTTAACCTGGAGGGCAGCCCATAACAGTTAATAAGTGAAAGGAACAACCTGGAATGGTGATCACCTGCTGGGGACCTGTGGGTGTCGCTGGTAGGATGTCACCTGATCACAGCAGAATGAGATGAATGGAACAGTGTCGTGGAAACGGTGCTGGTGACCATTCAGTAGACAAAGCAGTTTTGTAGAAGCTGGCACAATGATGAAATGCAGAAGACAAAGAAGGGGCCAAACAGTAAGTAAAACTAAATGGACTGGGAGAGTTGCAGAAGAAGTAGAAGTGGGCCAAACCCCTATGGTTTTTATATCTCCTTTTTTGTCTGACCTTTACAACCCAGAATGGGTGATGTGCCTAGAGGATCCATTGGGCCATGGTGGTTGTAGGACCCGAGGTTTTTGTAGGTAGTAGTGTACATGGTGTGATGTGCTGCTAGTGCTCATGCCTGCCTTTAATTCCATAGTCCAAAAGGCTAAGTACGTATTTTCAGCCAAGTGAAGCAGAGATAGCCTCCAGCTCTAGTCCAGAGCAATGTTCAAAATACACCTTCATAATCGGGATACTCTCAGGCTCTCTGCTGCATCTTAGGGGTGAATATGAGAGAGGATTTGTGACTACATGCATTTAGACCAGACTCGTAAGAAGGCAGGGATAGAAAAAGAGAGATCTTTTTAACATCAGTTCTAACAAAAATTTAGTTGAAGTGTGATTTTTTTTTTGTTTGTTTGTTTGTTTTTTGTTTAGTTATTGGGAGTTACCTGAATTCCGCCAGCTCCTCCAGCACTGCATTTGATGTGGAGTCAATTCTGAGAAGATCAGCTCTGATGCAGAAGCTGAAATCCAGACAATCTTTCTCTGCTAACTTGGAGATCAGATTGTCCATTTGATTCATGGTAAGGTGGCCAGAAGTAGCAAAATTTATACAGAACAGAGATGGGAAAGAAAGGAATTGCAAGGTAAACAATGTTTGAAATCATAGGGAACTCTGAGGAAATAGGTAAACACCAAGGAAGAGTGAAAGGATAAAGATGGTGAAATTCTCTAGAAAGGCTGAAAAAAGTACATTTTAATTTCTGGAAAAGTAAGATGGGTAAAGGCAAAATCCCACAATCCTTTACTCATGCAAGGATTCCTGTTGACTTAAATACTTGTGCAAAAGTATTTCTGTGGGTAAAAGATCTGTTGGACTGTGTCCAAAACCAGGTTAAGGTTGATGTTTTCACAGAGGCGGCAGCCTTTCGTATGCCACCCTGGCTAGCAAATGACAATCATGGGACACGTCTTACAGGACACTCCAAACAAATGAACAAACAACAACAAAAAAGCAACCTCTGCCTAAGTGCATGGGAGGTTCGGGGTGGCGGGAGGCTGGCAGGAAGGTGACTCAGTAACCTGGGAGGAAGGGTCGGTGGCGTTGGCTCTGTGCGGCGGCCGAGCACAGACCCTCGGCTGGAGGACACGGCTGCCAGCACAAACTCACACAAGCTGTTCTGGCACCTGGCCTAGAACAACACAGGGCTGTTTTTTCCCTTTTGTTCTCAACTCTGTTGCACTGGGACAATGTGAGATTTTAAATTTTATATGCAGAAGGAAGAAAGAATGAGACCTTTTCTTTTTTTTTCTTTTCTCTTTCTCCACTGCACTTATCTTTATGTGTGGTGGTGTTACAAGGCCAGGTCAGCAAATACTTTATTCTGGTGACAAGTTTTTGTGTAAAGGTCACAAGGGGCGGCTGTGAGTGACCACGGCACTTGTAATAGTCACAGACAGATGCGCTGCTCCCACCTTTAATTTTCTGCAATGGGTTGTACTGTGGGCTGCCAGGTTCAGCTGATGCAGAAAGAGGGAGAGAACAACAAGTAGAGCAGTAGAAGGGAGGACCAAAATGCTTAAAGCCTGACAGACAAATGAGATAAAAAGTCCTGTCTGCCCTGTGCCCTGCTCTTGGCACCAGTGACTTAAGGAGCCACATTGCAAACCTTGCACTTGTCCAGGGGTGCCTCAATGGAGATGCAGAACTCTGGCCAGCCTCAGCTCTTCCCACATCTTCAGCAGAGCCATCAGAGTGACCCTCCATGTACTTGCCCAGCAGCACCAGGAAGGGCTCCACTCTGCCAACGTAAACTCAGTCTGAGGAAGATCTGCCCATCACCCTTATCCTCCTCCAGGACTATGCAGAAGGTGCCATGAACATGCATAGCCCCAGTGTCATTGAGACTTAACTCTAGGCAGGTGCTCCCTGGATCAGGACCTAAATGGTTAATTTTCAAGTGGCTTCTTAGAGCAGATGTTCCCATGTGTATCCCCTCCTTCCTTCTTCTGACACATTTCCTACACAAACAGCAGATTGCATTGCTGCTGTCCTTTTGATCTGCAGGAGGGGGAGGAAAATCCCACACAAATGATATTAGTTCTCTTTTCAGGCAGGCTGGTGACGGTGGGTACGGGCATGTGCCTCCCTCCCACCTCTCTCTACCCAGATGCCTTTTCTGGGACTTCTTTAGCCCCTGCCCACTTCTGGAACTGTTTTTAAGGTTGCATACCTCAAAGTCTCGAAGGAAAGAGGAGGTAAGATTGGGCGAATTGTGGAAAAATTGTGGTTGCAAAACACTGCTGTCTGTCTAAACACATCCAGAGGCTGGGGTACCGTCTGCTCAATCTGCTGCCACGCTGCTGGCTCTTGTGCCTGGCACTTGGGTACCTGCACTCCTTGCGAGTTCTGATGAATTAAGCCACACTGCCTGAGTGAGGCTGAAGATCTTACCAGACAGGAGACTGTCTTTGAGCTTATGTCTGAGATCACTCCCAATCCCAAACTTGCTGTCCAGCCTAGTGGACATGACCATTTAGTCTCAGGGTGTTTGCAGAGGGACAGCTCTTGCAGCCTCCGTGAGAGTTGACTCAGGGAGGGGTGGGAGGAGCCTGCAGAATCAGATCATTATGGGCAGATAAGGCCTTCCCTCCTTCTTTCAGGATAAGAACCAGGAACAGAAGATAAACTCAGTAAGATTGCAAGTTTAGGATGAATTAAAAGAGGTGATTCTCTATGGGATTGTAGTTAAAGTGTGCATCTCCTTGATACAGCACCTTCAGGGTGCCAAGACTGCACGGGTTTGGAGGACCATGAGAAAATTTCATGGTCAATGAATTCACCAAGAGGTGTTAAACACAATGCACAGATTTGAGCTTAGAAAGCCACACAGTGCTGACAGTGTGAAGACTATTCTGGAGAAGCATCACTGACTGCTTCTCTGTTCTTACATTCATCCCACCACATCACTACTGTTCTCTTTTGGAGAGAAGACACTAGACTTGATGTACCTCTGGTCTGCCCCAGGATGGCCTTTTTATATTATTATCCTGAGACAGGGAAGAAAGCTTGCTGTTGCTCTGCTATAGGTTGCAGTTGCAGAAGCCCTCTAGATGTGTGATGGAGATGATGGAGGTAAGGTGTGGCAGCCACCAATTTTTCTACCATCACCCAGCAGTGACCTGATTGGGGCAAAAAAGACAAACAGTTCTGCCTGAGCTCCTTCCTAGAAAGACCAGGCATCGCTGTTCAGCAAGAGTCTTTGGGATGGCTGGGAGGCTTAACGCTGCCAGGGTCACTGGCCTTGCCACAGCAGTCATGTGGATGCACTGACATGGGGCAGGACACACACATGAAGTAGCCTAACACTGAGCTGGATGCTGCTGAGACATCTAAACGTAGCCAGGGGAGTTTTGGAAATTGGAATTTTTTCTTTATTTAATTTTGTCTCTTTTCCCTATTTTGGCATCATCCTCATTTCTAACCCCCAGCAGTGGGCTTATGGCATCAGTGCTCTCTCCCGTTGTCTTTGGAGGCTTCCATAACAAACACCTGATTATTACAAAGATGATGTTTCTTGAGGCACGGGATGGGAAGGCTCAAATGTGACACTGTGACCAGCCAAAGCAGCAAGTCAGGGAGTGACTGATTGAAATGCTCTGAATAACAAATTCTTTTAAACCAAAACCAATTCCAAAGAGACTCAGCATATTTGCAGATGTTCTTCATATAGAGGGAGAATCAAATATCATCAAATAACCCACTAAGCCTGACTGGCTCACTGGCTTAGATAGGATACGCTAAGCTTTGCATGTTATTTCACTTGATTTCTTGAGCTTGTAACCAGAACCAGGCAGTTTGCAACAGTCAGCCCGCATGTTCAATTCAGCTTCTTCTTCTTCTGTAGCTAAATTTATTAAAATTGTCCAAGAGCGTGCATTGAAGCCATCTCCATGTGGTTGTTCACCAGCATTTCTGCAGAGGCATTGAGTACACGAGGATCCTGGGAGGGTTGTGAGTATGGAGGAGGGTGTGTGCAGCGATGTGGGCTGGCCCGGGCAGTGCCAGCACCTCTGCTTTCCCAGAACATCTGGGGAAGTGCCAGAGCATCTGCCCCAGCACAGGCCACTGGCCTCAAGCAGTGCTGCTCTTTCACAGCAACAGGCAGCAGTGGGGAAAGGGAAGAATAAACTCGTTACACTCCTGCATGGGAAAGTGCAGGTTTATTTTGTTTCACGGTGTTTCAAATGCAGCAGCTTTTACAGTTATGTTTGGGATGTTCCTTAGATGGTGATTTACTGATACCTTTGGATTTCACAAAGGTCTGATGTTTAGTGTTTCACCCTGTCTCCAGGAGAAAAAAATAACCTGCCCAGTTCTTCGTTTTCCCCATTTACACTTTTTCGTTATTCTTCCATTTCAACCCATCAAGTGAGCTGTTATTTCAAAAAGTATGGGGGCAGAAAAGCTACAGTTTGCTGTACTTTCATTTCCCTGTAACTTTTTTGAAGTTCATGAAATGATGAGAAGTTAGAGACTGAAAAGAAAGAGCAGCCAGGAAAATGGGGACAAGTGAATCCCTCCCACTCGTCACCCTGGCATCACCCCAACGTCTTTCAATTCATTTTGTTCAACGATAACAATAATAGGAAACAGAATTTTTTTATCAAGTTATCAAGTGTCTTTTGTAAATACTCCAAAAAAGTAATTTTTTTTTTAGTTTATTACCATAAGCAATGAAGCTCAATACTTGGAAATGGAAAAATTAAAAATAAAAGCTTTGGAAAAAAGCAGGTTAGGGTAGGCACAGTCCCAGCCACCAGGAGCTCAGACTGAATATGAGAGACAAGGATTCCCCCACAAGCATCGGAACACTGAGGTCTCCATGGATCATAAGGGTACACTTGCTCTTAGACATTATTCTATCCATCAGACCATATTGTCTCTACAATAGCAGTAAAAGCTGAAAGCAGTTTCTTTGTCTGTACCTTTCCCAAAGCTGCCAGCATCCCTCAGTCCCACCCAGCATCTGGTCCCTAGTGTGGTACAAGCTCTCCTTCCCAGATGCTCTTACAGGTCATCCCAGGAGTGTTACCAGAGCTCAGGGCTTAGGTGGTTGCCCTTCACAGTAGGAGACTGTATGATGCATTTCAGCATTTAAAAAGATAAATTTATCAGTTTCATTGCCTTATTTGTAATATATATTTATGAAGAGTGTGTCCATACAATTTCTACCATTAAATTTCTAACCCTCTTGCAGCCCTCAGTAGCCTTAGATGCAGCAAGAATCAAATTCTTTCTCTTTAACATCAAATTGTTTGTTATTGTGGGATTTATTCAAAGGCTGCAGCATGGAAAGAAATGCCTGTTGTTGCCAATAATATAATCACATGTGGGGCTTAATCCTGTAAACGTGCACAAGGAAAGTTACTTACATGTCTAAGTCTTTGGTGCAAGCAGCCATTTGAATAAATTCCTCCGCCTGAACATGCATCTGTACAGTATTTAACATGTAGGGTTTGAGCCAGCCTGGGGTCTTTGTGCTAAATATATAATAATTATTATAATGAGGGTATTAATGATTTGTTTGTGTGCTGTTCTTATATCTAGTGCCAAATATTATACAGAATGTGAATCTGGGAAGAATTTAGTCCTTCACATTTTATATCTGTAATAATCCATGACTGAATTGCTGGATTCTTTCTCATTTATATATGCCACATTTTTTTTCCAGAACATCTGTTTAAACCCACACTGGATAGCTGCCAGATTAGTGGAAAGGATATGATATAAAGAAGACTTTTGTTTCCTCCGAGCAAGGAGAAAAAATAAGTTACAAGTTGGTGCATATTGCTGAGAAGAAGCAACTTTTTCTCTCTAGAAGCAGATGTCCTGTAGTGTTTGAAAATGAAATGTTTTTGTGTCTTGCAGGCAAAGGTTCTGTGCTTCAACAATATTGATTGTCAGTTAGTGCAGGCTGTCAGCCTGCCGTGGTTAACCTACCAGTTGTTGGAGAGACAATCACGAGCAATTAAGAATCACATTTCGCAGTTTCAAATGCATCCATATTGCCACTTTATTCAAAATCCCTTTTTTTTTCATGTTGAAAAGTACATTGGTGACAGAGAGAGAAGGAGTTTTCTTTTTTCCTCCTGCCAACCATATTTTCATTGCTGGCCAAATTAAGAGAGATATATAATGCTCATAAAGTTGCTGCAGTTTCTTGATTAAAATCTTACATCCAGCACTCCTTTCAACATCAATCTATATTAATAAGGAGGGAGCATGTTGCATTGCATGTCTCCGTGTTTTGCCTTAGACATAAAGCACCAGGGAAACACCAGGGAAAGATTCAGCTGTAGAACAAGCAGTAGCACAAAGAGAAAAGGGCTGTTCTTCGTGAGGATGGACCTTTGTGATTTGAAACAGGAAAATGGATAGGAAGATTAAAACCAAGAAGAGCCAAGGGCTTAGCAACTGAAATTATGGCAGAGCTGGCTATGCAGCAGTTATGGGAATGGCCAATAGAGTCAAGGTATCAAAGTGCTGAAATCAGCCTGATACACCGAAAAAACCAGCCCACATGAGATGAAACATGGAGTATTCCACGTTCCCAAAATCAGCAGTGTCTGGAAAGCCTGTGGCTCTTGTCACCCCTCTGCCAAGCATCCTTCAAGGCTTTGGTAGCTGATGGCCTTCTAAAAAGAAATATCAGAGACACTGGGTCTGGGCGCTCTCTTACTGTAACTCAGTTTCTCACAAACCCTGTGCCAGGCACTGTGCACATTATGTTGTGACAAACAGTGCCTACTGTCACCTTGGCTGGTGATTTCAGTCCAAACACCTGGGAACCATCTCAACATCCTAAACCAGCACGACTTAGAAGGACTTTAGGCAAAGACAAATCCTGCCTCCTTTTCCAGAACTTTTCCATAGAAAATAATTTCTTAAAAGCAGCAAAAATCCATCAGTTCTTCCTCAAAAGATATTTCTGACCATCAGATGACTCCCACCACAGGGTTTCTCTGCACCCCAAACCTCAGAAGCCCTTCCAGTGCCTTTGTAACCCACCTCCCCTGAAATCCATGTGTTGTCTGGGTCTATAATGCTCAGAGGAATGGGACTGGGAGCAGCACTTGCAGGGGTTTTTTGGTGAGAATATGCCCCTTGCAGACAGATGAGGTTCTGCCTTATACACAGGGAACGCAAGGAATTGTCAAGTCCTAAGCAAAACCGTACACATTGTTCAGAGACTGTCAGTTGCAAGCAGTAGAAAATATCAGCACACACTTCACAATTCAGAGGATCAGAAGAACAAGTTGTCCATGGGAGGGTTTATTCCCACCTTGCACTCCCTTCCATCAGCATTACAGCACCCCACCAAACACTGAGCAACACTGAAATGGACTAAGCCAGCAATGGACCTGAGCTGACTCCCACAGAGCTGCTGTACAATTGCAGTGCTGATGGATCAATCCAGCGAAATCTTCATGATTTAGGATCTTAGCAGAAGTTTTTGAGAAAGGATGGGCAATTTGGGTCAGCAGTACTGCAAATGAAAGATGCTCAAACTGGGGAATCAAAAGAAAAAAGGGAAATTATGCAGCTGAATAATACCGAGAAATCATCTCCTACGTGCAAATGTACACAGGTTCTGAAACCAAGGCTGGTAGTATAAGTATAAAAGGTATGAGTATAAAAGTGAAGAGTTTCATCTTTAGTAAGACTTTGTCAATTCAAAACTTAGATTAAAGGGATTTCTGTGCAGTAGCTCTCTGACCATCTTCACCTCTTCTCTGTACAAAACACAAGTTTGTGGTTTCACAATCACATTTTCCTATTTTTAAAACATGTTTCTCTGCTGTCTTGCTCTGTGAGAAAGACATTGAAATTGCAAGAGAAACTGTCTCAACAGAGGAAACTGAAATGGTTTCGTGCATTACATGTGAACAAGGAAACAAAGTAAACACTGACAAAAATAGAAAGCAGTGCTTGATTTTCTCTCTGATCTTTCATTTTTAGGGGATATTTGTGATTACAGAGAACTTCCAACATTTCAAGCAAATGGGAAATTTTTACACAACTGATGTAATAGAGAGTTTAGGTGTTAGCATGCGATGAAACAATATCTTATTCTTACTGACAGCAGGATACAAAGATTGTTTGTGTTTAGGACTCTTCCTGAAATGAGCAAGAAGATGGATAAATGGCTTTAAATGGACAGCAGGTCTTTGAACACACTCCATAACTCTGGTAGCTCTGTATCTTTGGTTCTTCTAGGGTTAAACATTCAAGAAAGCTAAACCTGATTTTCCCCCCTTCTCCTGTGTTTGCCTTTAAGCCGAGGAAGAGTTTTCTCTCAAGCGATTCAAGCTGTGGAAAAGTACCCTGGGCACCCCTCTGTTATTTATGATCCCCAGAATCTTGCTCCTGATACCAGAGACGAGAAACTTGGTTCCACTTTGAGAAAATCACTTGGTCTTATGCTAATCTAGATCAAACTGTTGACACTGACATTAAGCAAACAAACTGGGGTGTAATTACATTTCACACTGATCTATGAAATATTCATGTAATAATAGTGAATATATACATGCAATCATACAATATCATCATCATAAACTGTGGTCAAATACATATGATATTTGCAATGCTTATACCTTGTTCATATAAATAAATATTCATAAGAACTGAAACTAATTACTGCATGGTTGATGACAGCTGAGAATATGGAGCACCACTACTGAATTATGCCTTCAAAGGCAATGAAATGACAATCATGTCCAAGTTGTGTCAGTTTATTTGTCCAGCTATGATAACATTTTTTTTCAATGGAAAGAATAATGTTTATCCTAATTGTCATGAGAATATCTAAGCATTTTCTGTGACTAGTAATCAAATTAGGGAGCCGTGAGCGTCTGTAACTACACCAATGTTAGTCTATTTTCATATTTAAAATTGGCCTTTCCCACAGCTCATTCAAGTTTATGTTCTAGCCACATGTCCCACAGATAAATAAACAGATGCTCTATATAAAGAGTTAGATCATATTCTGAATGAGTGAGGAACATATGTCATCATTAAGGGAAGCTTCAGTGCCAACGCTGGCATTAAGGTAGAGGAAAGAAAACAAGGAAGAACTTGAAATAGAGCAACATAATCCCAAGGAAGTTGTCAAAACCAGAAGAGAGGTTATTTGTGCTAGAGTTGGCAAGAAAATGTTGTTCGGCAGTTTTTACTGAAAAACAAAAGAATAGCTAGAGGAAATTTTGATTTTTAATTAAAAAACATCCTCTGTTGTTGGTTGTTCTGGCCTGAAACCAAAGAGTATGTTTTTTCACCTTAACATGCCAAACCCCTATGTTTTGTTTGCACTGAACTTTTTGTGAGGTGTTTGAGGTGCCCATTTTTCCAGTGAAAACAAGAAAACAAATAAAACTGCAATTTCCCAAGAATTTTTCTATTTGTTGGAAATCTAATTTTTTTTTTCAAGTGTGAAATTTTCATGCAAGTTTTTTTTTACATGCTGCTGATGAAAGGAGGATATCCAGATATAGCCGATGATAGATCTTTACTGTCTGAATGCAACCAGATGACATTGCTTTTATTGTTACTGTAGTGTTGTGTGCTTCATAAATAGAGACTGGAAAGACAGTTCATGCTCAAGAGATCATTGTAATCTAAATATAAGTCTAGAGGCTTTATTTATAAAATGTACAGAATCAGGGCTTTTTAATTGCATGCAGAAATATTGTTCAGAGAAAAGTCCTATGCACACATAAAAAGAATTTTAGTTCTGAAGTTTTGGGAAAATTGTAAGTTAAAACTCATGCTATACGTGAAAATAAAAAAAAATAAAAAAAAAAAAAAAAAGAGAGAGAGAAAAAGTTATCTGCAAATTCCTCAAGTATTTATCTGCAATTCAGTCATAGCAAAGGAGCAGAGGTCTGGCACAGACAACCTGGAAAAGACCAAAGAGCTCTCTGAAGAACCAAAAGAGGGAGTTGAAGTCTGTGATGGGCAGAGATCACTGATGCAACTGGAGGGTTTGTGCAGGATATTGATCCAGGTGATGGTTGATTTCCCTAAATAAAAATCTTCCTAAGATAGATCCAAAGCTGTAGTGAATAATAATGCACAAAGCACTGGAAGGACAGAGCTGCTGCTACCCTTATTTTTACCTCTAAATTCCCTAAAAAATGGTTAAATTTTTTTTTGTAGGAATCCACAAGAATTGGGGGATCCAAGGGTGGGAAGGGAGAGACTGTCTGAAGTAAAAGGAAAGCCCCATTTCACTGCTATCAGTGTAGCATGGGCGAATGAGGACCCGGAAACTGGGGGCCAGGCTGGGGAGCCTCTGGCCAGTGGTACATGAGAGGAGGAACGTTCTGCATCTGCACATCATGCACCACCTCCGGAGGAGGCTGCTGGATTTAGCAGCCACTTTTGGCTGCCAGTTGCATCGGTCAGTGGCAGCGTGTAAAGATTTGGCAGTACACAGCCGGATCTGTGTGAGACTTGGCTGCCTGCACCATCTTTTTATGCACTTAATTTGAGAAATGAGTACACGACAGAAATTTCTCATGGCCTGACGCGACAGAAAACATCCAGTGCTTTGTAAGCTGAAAACCTCGCATAAAGCACCAGATCCAGGAAACACCCGCCTGGCACTCTGGACTGGAAAAAGAAACTTTACCAGGAAAGTTGTTGAAACGCTTTTTGGAGCAGGATCATTCATACCAACAAGCTTTATGCTATTTCTTGTATATGGTTGTGCAACTGCCCTTCTGTTCAGTCCTCAGCATTGCCGCCAAATAAGTCTACACCAACCAGCCCCTGCCAACAGGTCCTGAATTCCTGAAAACAGAGTGAGGGAAGGGCAGCCTAGATCAGGGTGGCCACTGTAGTTGTCTTCTCGCAGTTGTTGTGGCTGTCCCACCTGCTCAGTGCCACTCAGATGGGCAGGTCTTCTGAGGTTGACTGGAAGAAGAGCAGAGCCGTAGGCTGCCAAACACAGTCAGCAGGCACTGGCAGACAGTTGGCAATCAGGTGTGTTCCTACCTTGCTCCAGCTATTTCATTTATGTGACAGTTTGGGGGAAACATCTGGCACAACATCTGACTGACGCATATCCAGCTACAAAAAGCTGAGAAAAACCAAAGCAGCTACCAGGGATAACAAAATGCATTTTTGTGCATCTTAAGCCTCATCATCTTCCCTCAGCCACCAGATGTGAGCCAGGAGTAACTCAGCTGAGGTCAGTGAAGGACAGGGTAAAGAAGGTGTGAGCTTTGGTTAAAATGCTCCTGCCTGATGAGACAATCTTTTAACCAAGCCATCCCAATTTCCCTACTTGCACCATCACTGATTTTGTGTAAGACCTGAGATACTAATTTTTCTTTCCCTCACCTCAATTTCTCTCTCAAAATGAGGGAAACAAGAGGCTGTTTTGGTCACACATGTTGATATCTGCCAGTGCAGTCTAGAAGAATTAAATGTCATTATGGCCATTCTGAAGATTGTCATTATGGCTCCACTGAAGATTATACGTAACTTTTGGTGAACATCTAACAACCAAACGTAAAACAGGATCAGGAGCTGGAAAGTGAAACACTTTCAGTTTAGCCTGACTGTGCAAAACATGTTTTCAGGACAAGTGATGAACCACTGCAACAGCTTCCCAGCGACCACGGTGGATTCTCCGTGCAGACTATCCACAGGCCATCTACCTTTTTTTTTCCTGACATTAAGAACAGAGGATCTAGAGGACTAGGAATCTGTTTTAACATTCAGTTTTCCTTTATCCGACAGCTGTTGTCCTCACCACTATAAACTAAAGATAATACTATCATGTGAGGGAATCCCAGGTCTCCGTGGGGCTCAGATGCACGATCCAGCTGCTGTGAGTGAACAAGCTACCTCATGTCAGCTGAGATGTGGTAACTCTGCAGGTGCTTGCTCCTACAAGCAACAACAATAGCTCCCTATGGCAACTGTAGTGTGCTATCTCAGCCTTGCTTTCCCACCACAGGTAGTGCCATTCTGCTGCCTTTATGGGAGGTGAAGCAGGCCCATGGGTTAGGACCGCTGCCCCTCTCGGCTGGGCTAACGAACAGTAGCTTGTCAGACAGCAGCAACTCAATCGAATGTCTGAGCTCCAACATTACAGCTCCACTGAGAAGACCTCTCTGGAGATGTGGTCATTCTTCAGACATCTTAAAAGTGAATTGTGGCTGTGCAGTGGCAAAGTTCAAACAGGGAGCCCACAGTCTTCTCCCCGGGTCTATGTGAAGTTCTCCAGATTCATAAGCAGTCACTGCCTGCTGCTATCCAAAGCAACTGCTTAAAATACTTTCTGCTGTTGGAATACGCCAGAACAGCCCTCCTCCCACATCCAGCCCCCATATGGAACGATCTAAATGCAAAAGAAATGACTAAAAGGGTGTTTTTGGAAATAATTAGGTCAATTAGAATGTAACAAGGAGAGTGGTCTAGACATAGAGAGCATTTAAATTAGCAACAAACTGCTCCATTTGGGTTCTTCAGTTCAATCAGCTATTTAATCATCAATTCATCTATGTGAATTCCTAGCAAATTAGGGAATTTGCTAATTTAATGTACCCTCAAGGTGGTGACTAAATTATGTATCAATGTCACTGATGCCTGCTCTGTCTAAAGCATGAGAAACACAGTCAAGCTCTTCAGAGCAGGGCTTTAGTGTCACATGCTCTCCAGGGATCACACAAACTGATGTATTTTAGAAAGGTCTGTAAGGTTAAAAAAGAGACTTTCGTTGTGCATTAGGCAATCTGAAGTCTGTTTAATGTTTCCTTGCCCAAACCCGAAGCCCAAGCACAAAGCCACTAATAAATGAGAAAGAACCGAAATGAATTTCTTTCTCAGCATGTCCTGTACTCTAAAGTGGCAGATGGGCATTTTTGAAGCCAAAGGTAATAAACAAAAATCACTTTTATAACTGATACAGTGTAAGCAGATCTAAAAGTGGGAGATGATATAGGAAACCATAGCATCCTCTTACATGTTATGTTAAGAAACTCATCCTATGGCTTGTACAGCTTGTCTCCCAGGCAATATAAAATGCCATCAGTCTCTCCGAGTGGAGCTAACCCCTACCTGGGTGAACCCGGCCCCTGTGGAAAGCCCGCACAAGAGTTATCCATCACTCAGGTCACTCCTCAAATTGTAAGTGACACATATGAAAAAGTCTGTTCTGACTGTATAATTGATGCCCTGCCAGAAGCCAAAGTGTCCTTCCTCTGGGGCTCAGATGTGATCATCTCACATCCTTCTTCAGGACTGAAACAGACTTTGGTGAGACTGAAATCAAGCTCCGAAGAAAATAAGAGTGTAGTGTGTCTCTGAAAGGGACCTTTGCAGAAAACATGGGTGAGGAGGGAATGGAAGATGAGAAAGTTGGGAGGGAAGGAAAACAAAACTGAAATTTTTGAAAAATTTAATTTTGTGCTGCATAACTTGCGTGTTTTACGTTCTTTACCATTCACTTTCATTTAGACTCAGCAATTTGAAGAAGCCCCCACTGTGTATTCAATAACAGACTGTGGATTCAATCTTGGGTCCTGCCAAGAGCAAAATGGATGCTATTATCTGTCACACAGTAGCTCTGCTTAAACACCCCATGAAAAAAGATGTGCTCCTGTCTGGTGAGAGCAGGCTGACAGTCCCAGAGATCCTTTGTGGATGGAGTGGTACCTCTACAGGTAAAAGGCAGCATCATTCCAGCACGAGGTGCTCTTTGTCAGACACTGTCATCTGCAGGGGTTCCTGAGAGGTTACACGGTGACTCAAAAACAGGTTGAACGTCACAGAGTTCAGATGTTTCTTGAGTGGTATTTCAAATGCCTGGAGATACAGGGATGGGTGCAGCCTTGGCAAGATCTTAAAAGCAAGATAAGGAGAAAGGAATAATTAGGCATCTGACTGGAGCTGAAAATTCACATCTCTCCTCAGGATTGGTGAACAGCTTTGGCTAAAATAAGATGCAATTTGAATCTCTGCCAGTTGCCTGTATTAAACAGAACCCTTTTTTTTTTTTTTTTCCCTTTTTTTTCCCCTTAAGATCAGATTGCTTTGTTCAATGTTGGAGCACGTAAGAAATTCTTCTGTGATCCTTGGAAGTCTAAGTCGGGGGGAGTGCAGAAGAAGGAGTTACCATATTGCTGCATTTGGCACCGGGTACAACCAAGTGAATGCTGCCTCCAGGTCTGGGTCTGTGATTCAGGAGGGATTTTGATAAACTAAAGGAGCTGCACAGATGCAGGTACTCACTTTGCTACCTCTCCATGCCTGTTTTTAGGACATTTGTCTTGGTTAAATATAAACTCCAAAGAGAGGGACCCTCTGCTCATGCTGGGGCTGTCTGTTTTCAGAGAAGTTTGCCCTTCAGCCCAGGACTTTGCACAGAGATCATCTTCCTTCCATAGCCAATTGCTGGTTTGAAAATGACTTGCACCCTTCCCAGATGGGCCTGAGATGAGATGGGATTCTGAAAGTTTGCAGGCATCACCACTGAAGCTCAGAGCTGACCCAGGAGAGAGGTTTCAGGAAAAACTCCTTTTGACTTCAGCAGAAAGTAAGATTAATTGGGCAATAAATGAATACACCAAGTAATGTGGCCAGATCTGAAATGAAAATAAGGACAATGTTAGCATTCCTTTACAGTGCCTGATTGAAGAATTTGGTCACATGGCAAGAAAGAAGGTCACTGAAGAGAATTTTTTTAACAGAAGCTCATTCGTATTTTAAACTGGTCACATGCCTTTTCATTTGTGTCTTCTCTGATGTGAGCCCCCTCTTCCTTCATCTTTATTTACACTAATCTGTTTTCATAATTTGCTTTGAATTGCAAGCAGACTTTTCTCTATCAGCCAGTTTGAAGGGGCAGCAGAGGCATCCCCCTCAACTCCTGCTTGCCTTGTGTCCAAGAGGAATCATTTCTCCTAACGAAAGAGCATCACAGCAATTGCTTTGACATGATGCATTTCATGCTGACTGGTCAAGATCAATTTTAGAAACAAACTGTAGCTCGCGAGTGTTCCTACTCTTCCATTTGTCTCTGCAGTCAGACTCATATCAAATACATTCCACGTCACGTCGTGGATCAGAAAAAAAGGTTTGCAGCTAAAACAGTGGGACTCACAGTTAACATTATCAGAAGTGTTCCACAGTGATGCCACTGTGGCAAAACACAGATTTCTATCAATGAAACATATATCATGCTCAGGAGGACAGCAGTGTTTGTAAAAGCATGCAATACATAATGAGGAGAATTTCACCACGCACAGCAAGATGTGTCGGCAGCTACAAAGCAATAGATTTAATTCATACCTGCAAATAATTTGATCTTCAATTTTCCTCCACGTTACTTACTACACCCAAACAGCTTGTTCAAGCTATCAACGGGCAGAAATTGTCAAGGAGTTACGGCTTTTTAAGATCTGACTTTCTCAGCAGCTGCAAATGCAAGAGCAGAATGCTGATTAGCCCTAAGATGACATATGCATAAAAAAAGGACCCCAGGAATATAATAATTCAAGGCTACTTAAGATGAAATGTGTTTTTGTAAACACTACACAAATCATGATTTGGGGAATCTGAGCCCTGAGCTGAAAGGCAAGCTGGATGCATTTCCAGGGAATATGCAGTTTGTACATCGACTGTGGCAAGATTACAATGAGCATTTTTGACTATTGCTAACTATACATTTGAGCTGTGTGGGTCAACGTGGTGACTCAGCAATCAAAGTTACTTCATCCTGCTGCAGAGGACTGCAGTTTGGTTTTTCAGCACCACATTTAGGATTTCCAGGGGGAGCAGGAGATGAGTCAGGGAATTAGAGCAACCTTGCATTACTTAACTAGTGCTTGTGGCTTGATCAATGGCACTGGGAAGGCTCTGCTGTAGGGAACCCCTGCAACAGTGTCGCAGTGTGCTCACTGCTACTGAGCACTGTGGAGGCTGCCAGTGCATCCAGAAACGGGGGGAAATAGAGGAGAGAAGACAAAAAAATATACATATGGTCAGCAAATAATGTGAAAAATTACTATAGCATTACATGGCAGGTATTATTTACCTTATTGTGCATGAACTGATGCATACTCTATCCTATCTGCGATGCAGATAGACACAAAACTTCATCTTGCATGGCTAAAAAAATACTGCTATTTTCTCGGTATAGCCAATCCCTGGTAAACTGGAATGTATGCAAATGCCACAATATTCCTTAGAGCAGGAGTATGTCCTCGCTGGTCAGCTGCAACATTGGGCAGGTAATTAACAAATGCCTGGATAAAATGAGCAAGGTCTTGTTTATCAATCAACATCCTATTAATTAGCTCACGTGTCAATTTTAATTGAAGTGATTTGTATTAATAATCGTCGTCTGTGCAACTTGCGTGGCATACCTGCGGGGATCTGTGCTTGCCCCTGGGCTGAAATTTTGGCAAATATTCCCACCTAGGAAATACCTTCGCAATTTCAGAACACTGATTTTTGAGAGCTAAACAGCTATAACTGATAGCTATTTATTAATAGAACCTTTACACGGGAAACCATCACCTGATAAATACATCCAAAGTTAAAACAGAATAACAGTGTTATGTAAGAAACTCTCTAGCTGAATCCATGTCATAAAAAAGCTCCAATGACACACATAAGGGGGTAACATTATTTGCAAATTATAATAATGGCTTTCCACATCTGTTCTCATGAAGCAGGAAAGCTGTGTGGCTGCTGGTATTTTATTTAAGGTTTGAATCCATCCCATATTACTTTACATTTTGCAAAAAACCCCACAAAACTCTATTACTCTCTTCATTTTATCTTTTCGTATTTTGTTAAAGGCAATACTGTAGCTCAGGTTACTCAGAGGTTGTCATCATCCCAGGATCAGGTCGAGCCTTTTCTGGAACTGAATTATCCCAGGTGTGCTTTCAATTTAAAAATGACTCTATGAGGACAAATATTAGGACAATCACAGCTGCTTCTGTGCTACTGCACATGATTGTTATTTTATCATTTATAGGCTTGCCAGAGCTCCCTGGTGCTGTGTGCTGTCCTCGCACTTCATGAGAGGTAATGCCTGCCCCAAGGAACTTAAAAAATGCAGAATGGGCTGGGAGAAGGGAATTAATCAATGATTGACTTTCTCTGCATTAAATACAGGAGTGTCTGAGGTATGGAGATTCAATGACTTGGCTAGGTTATGCAGAGAGTCTATAAAAGAATTGGGAATTGAAAGTAGCCCTCTTCCATCTAAATCCAGACATGTTGAGTCATCAGTCAATAACAAGACTGATTTCCATGGCAGTAGTGTTTGGAGGCTTTAATCAGGTTTCATGTCCTATTATGCTGGGTGCTGTGTAAATATAGAATAACAGATACTGTCTGCAGGCATGTCCTTAAACAGATCCCTGATGATTTCAGTGGACTTCTACGCATCCAGAAGGATACCCTGGGCTAGATCTGATTATCTAAATAGGGACGAGGCACAGTAGGTGGGAGTAAAACCTGCAGGATTTATGGGGAACATACCATTATAGGTAACGGGTAGCAACTTCTTTGATCCCTCGTTTTATTTTGGAAGAGGGTAAATGAACAAGGGAAAATAATGAACCTTTTCAGTGATAGTCTGGTACCTATATGGTTTGAAGTATCTCAGTAGCGGTGTTTTACTGAAATGCAAAGTTTTTCTGCCCAAGAATAAATCAAAAACACTTAAAACAACTTTGGCAAAGCTCTTCTCCAGTTTTTAAGACAGTCTTTAGTGAAGAGTAACATCTTTGGTAGCTTAAAAAGTGGGACTGTGAAAGGTAGATGGAAAATAAAGATGCTATAATGGGAGAACTGTGAGCACGTTTGGAGGACATCTGCTGAGATGTTATCGGTGGCAAAGAAGCCCTGCCTATTTGGTGACATCATTCTCTACAACTGCCAGCCTGTCCTGGCAGGCTCCGGGGCTGCAGCGGGAACGCTGTGTTAGAGCCAGGCTGGATGCGGCAGAGGAACACAGTGGGCTTGATTCCCTCTGGGCTGGCAAGGAATAAATGGCTGAGGAGCAGTCGCTTCTCCAGCTGAATGCAGATGACAAGGCTGAGGGTAGTGAAGACCACAAGGCCAGTCAACAGATTGATTTCTTTCATGGTTCCCTTTATTATTTTTAAAGTTAGTATGTTAGATGAGCACCAAGAAGCTCCTGCAGCGACGGTGCTCAGCACTGGACACGGGCAGGCAGAGAGGTGGGTGCTGTCCCACACAGTCCTGGAGGGATAGTCCTGTCCTGACTTACACAGGCTCCTCTTAGATCCAGCTAATGCATGAGCCATTCTGTTCTAGGCTGGGATGGAAAGCTCAGCAGACAGGCAATATCTGATGGCTTGAGGTCCAAGAAAACTGGTGCTATGTGCCAAGTATGGTGAGAGGTGGAGTGGGCAACCAGATAGGTACTTGTTACATCAGCACATTTGCAGGGGTTTTGAGCCTGAATTTTGCAATGCATGCGTCTGATTCTTATTCCTAATATCTTCTTAAACTTCTCCCTAATATCTTAACTTCTGGATACAATCAGCTCATGGTGGCAGCAACGTTTTCAATGCTTTACTCTCTATTAGCATGCTTGAATCAGGACTGTGTTGTTGAGGTAGATCTCCAGATCACACCAATTTACTGCAGTTAGGTTTGTATCACAAACCCATCTGGGAGTGCACGAACCAAGCTCCCTTCCATTGAACCTGAAGCAGTGTGATCCTCCAGAGCAGTTCACATGAACTCTGGCCATCACTGGGCATATAGCCCATGGGACCCCATTAAAGCTAGCCTGAAGCACCCCCATTTCACTGGAACACCTTTCCTGTGGAGACAGGGTCATCAACATCCACAGAAACACTCCAGAGAACCACTCCTCCAGGGCCACTACTGCTCACACAGACTGAGTGCATTGCAGCTTGTTGCTCTCAGGGAACTTTAGGCTGAGGGCAGAGGAAGAGGGTTTGGGCTTGGAGAGGAGCCCAGCCCCCTCAGAGCAGGATGGACATAACTCCCTCTGGCCACAGAGCACAGTGGCCACAAGCCTATTCTGTAGACACAGTTAACAAAACCTGTACAGAAGTAGCCAAAGGCTAGAAATAGCACTCAAAAGTTTTGTGACAATAAGACATCAGGCAGAAAAGGAGAATTCAGTGATTTCACTAAGGGCAAGTGGTAGCATAAGTTCAAACATCAAAGAAACACAGGAGAGAGAAGCTCAAACAGAAAAAAAAACATATATACATAAATATTTTTATAATATATAAATTATTACAGCACCTCTCCTTTCACAGGACTGCTTCTTGTATTATAAATAAAGCAGAATCTGAATATAAATGAAGACATCAGTAAGCACAATTTTGTGGCTGCAGTAGCCAGAATATAAGACCAGAATGATGCTGAAATGGTCACTTCTGCCCTTAAGTTTCCAAACTATATAATTTTGAGCAGGTGATTCAAAGCATAGCAGACTGCTGCATGCATGTTGATGCCATTAAAAACACACTGAAGAAATTACAAGCAATTCCCTCTCTTCTAGCATTATTATGCAAATAATAAAACCGCTTGCAAGTCCACTGAGTAAATGCCATATGTATATACACTTTAAAAGATATGGGAATCCCCTATCACGATAATACTTGAAACCTCAAAAACTTGATTGCAACTCTTGATCTTTAGGGAGCTGCGAATATCATGGGGAAAACTGAGCTGCTCTGCGCTGGCTGTCGCCTGGAGATGCATATGGCCAGAACCAGTGCTCCAAGAACTCATTGCTGTGCCTGTGCCCTCATCCAGCAGCGTGGCTGCTGCTCCATCCACAGAGATCTGCATGTGGGGACCTGCAGGGGTAATCAACCACTGAAACAGCACCCAAGTGAATATGCCCACACCGTGCTTAGCTCTGTAATTTTTAGTGAAGAACATAATCAGCATTGGGTGTGTGAGGGTTGGGAATGCAACAGGAACCCAAAAGTTTTTACTTTTCTTTTAATATGTGTCTATAATGTCAGTATTTCAGTCTCAGAGGATTTGCCTATCTGACTATAGTTAAGATCATGATGTTCCCTCACAGAGATCATTGGAATTTTAGCTTTTTTGGGTATCTTTCCTGATCTAAGAACTCATGATGTGTTACTTTACAAGGAAGGGGGAAAAGCAGCTGTTTGAAGCAGACTTCAGTCTCTTCAGATCAAAGCCCATGTTTTCTGATGTGCCTCTACAGCGCCTAACGGTGCCTAGTCCAGACTGGGACTCGTGGTTATTATTGTAGCAACAAAAGCGACTGCAGTGAGGTATGGCACAGAACTGATGTATTTGCTATTTTTGTATGCTTTATTTAACGCATTTTCTATGCAAACCAATTCAGTTCCTGTTTATATACCAAACTCCCCATTGCATGTTTGCCCCTTGGCATGGCTATCATTATTCCTGGTGAAGAGGACTGTACTGCTCTCACTTTGGAGTTAACAGCATTGACACCCTGCCAACCCAGGGCTGTCCAGTTTTAGCACCCCGGTGACCAGGAACAGAAACAGGAAACCAAGGTAGTTCTCCTGTCCAGCCTCTTCCAGGACTTCTAGCAAGCCATCAGGAAGAGCACCAAGCAGGCCTCATTCAGTGCTGCTCTTCACATTACCAGTTCAGCTGACACTCAGTCTTGTAGGAAATTCATTGGAGAGCTACAAATGAACTCATACATCTATTTACTCTCAAGATGAATTTCTAAAAAGCAAACTCACAATGTTTCATCACGACTATATTTATTATTTTTTCCAGAGAGCCTGCTATTGTTTTGCTATTGAGAAATACACCTTCAAATATTGGATTAGTTCAGGTTTAGAAGCACAACTACATTTATTATATTTGGCCCTGTGAAAAGCACTTCTAATTTCTATTTTTATTGAGCTAGATTTTTCCTGACACCAAAGCTGAGTTGTTTGTTTGAAAGCCATTAATGCCTAGACTGAGACACCAGCTCCGTAATTCTAATAAGATGTCATATAGTTTCTTCCTCTGAGTACGTCCGAGTACAGCCCACCTTTTAAAAAGGAAGTAACAAATTCGCTCTTGACCCACAGAGGTGCTATCATTACTTGAAATCACGGAACAGGGCTTATTATGCTGGGGGTTAGCCAGTAATTCCACCTCATCTTACCATGCTAGTCTTTCTTCTTATGCCTGACTGGATAATTTTATCCAAAGCTTCATAATTTAAACAGTTTAAAATAACTTTTTAAAGTGACACTGAATTAATTGTTACCTACATAGATGTTAAAAACGGATGGGAACAGGAGTGCCTGCTCTTCTGGTGTGGTATCAATACACTGTCTGGAAATCATCCATTCTTTGCCACTAACTCCCACACTGAGTATTTTCAGGTAATGTAATACCAACGCACAGTTGATGCACCTTATCCTGAAGCACTTAATAAACTAGAGTTAACAGATGTGAAATCTGAGGAAGCACTCAGGGAAATCTAGGGGCTTCCCTGAAAATTAGGGTTTATAGACTATAATCCCACTGATGATAGCTGAGTGATAAAACCCACATTGTTTGTATTTATAACAATTCTTGAGTGATTTCATTGTTCTCAAAGAAAAAAAAAAGCTGCTTTTGTTCATTGTTGATACAAAGTCACTCTTGTTGTTGCAGATCAGGCACTTCCTACTTTACCTGGGTATTTTTATCCACAGTACTTTGCTGTGTTTGAGAGATAAGCCCTTACTCCAGACTCTGAATCACACTTCCCCCTCAGATTTGGGGAATGTCAGATCCAGATTGGGATCCAAACTTTCTAGTTTGGGCCTGTCTTTCATCATGGCAAATCAAGTCGGCAAATCTAAACAATATGTTCATGTTGAAATTTGGAGGGTTTTTTAAATTGTACTTCCTTTCTAGCAAACAACGGGCATTTATTTTCTTCTCTTCAAGACAGAAAACTGTTTACTCTATGACCTTATTTTTTAAACTGCTGCTTCATTTGCAGAGGGAAGTCCTAATGACCTTGCTCACTATGCAGCCTGGGAGCTTATCAATCAGGACAGGGTTTGTCAGGAAGGCAAGAAAGCTCTCCTGAAATCAAATCTATTACCAGAGATCCCCCTGCCTGGACAGAAGTGTCTCACAGCCAGTGAACTCCTATACTTACATTCACTCTTTACTTCTGGATGTAACTACAGTCTGAAGGCTCAAAATCTGTTGATAAATGCATTTTCTTCTTGTTTTTGTTAAGTAAAATACATGTCTTCTGAGCTGCCTGCAAGCTTTGTACACTGATGATGAATTTAATTTTAAATACATCTTTAAGGACTACCTACATTTTAATACACACTACATATTTTGTAAGTAACGTATGGTAGGTCAAAATGTGATCACAAACCCGAATTTTTCCTTTCCATTACCTTTATATCTTAGAGAGCTCCCACAGCCATTCCATTCTGCCCTGGGTAACTGGGCCCGTACCATGGGGCCTGCTTACTCTGCTAAGTTGCCCGAATGGTACATTTTTAAAACTGTGCTGAAATACGCCCCAGTAAATGTAAAGGTGATGCACAGAAAATCCCACGCTGGTGTAGCTGCTCTGCCAGGAGGAACTGCTCTGTACGTTGGTGGGAAAGAAGGCATTACTCTTTCTTCACCCTCCACGAAGAGGAGTGAGGCATTTTCTCCTTTGTCTCATCGTTGGCTCCTCTAGCACACAAAATCCAGTTGACTCTCACGAACCCTGATGACAGATATGATCAGTCAGACCTAGCTGATCAAAATGGAAGAAGAAAGTGAATTTCAGTAAACGTTTACAATCATCAAAATGATGTGGTAAAAAAGCCTCTTATTATGTCCAATAGGTTTGTAAAGGCAGAGCTGTATTCCCCAGCTTTACTGCTGTAAATGTGTTTTATGCACTTTTATGTTGCCAACAGTGCAAAGCTGTGGGAAGATGTGCTGTTTCCTAAATTCCAGCCAGCTTCCGATTGCAGAAATGTGATCATCAGTGATCGTATGTTTCTGAAGAAATCCAATCAGTTCTTACAGCCCAGTTAACATTTATGGCACTGTAATTTGAGAATAAGCAAAATCCCTTAATGACTGAAGAAGACAAATTTTGATAGTGGAAGGGTGGAGAAACGTTAATCTCTCATAAGTATTTCCACAACATTGTTTTTTAGAGCAGAACGGCTCTCAAAAACCTTACCAAAAATATTGCCCTGCTGTAAGCAATAGTTGAAGCAATTTGTGATGCTTTGAGCCATTCCTACTGTGAGAGCAGGACGGCCTCGAGTGCAGCATCCAGAATCACTACTCTGGCCCCTCCACGGGCAATTCCTTAATGCAGGCTGTCTGCTGTGGAAAGGGATATTGGAGTATTCTCCAAGGTACTGTGATACCTCATTATTTAATCATCTGGTATTTTATGGGAGTAAGGGAAAGCTCTGAGCGCAGAGAAGCAGGACTGGCATCCTGTGCTTTCGGGGCAGCTTGCTGGAAGCATCCATAGAGGTTTAAAGGAGCCTGGCCTTTCCTAGAATGCAGGGGCTGCCTGAGCCTCTTGCTTGTGGTCTGGTTGGGTTGGGTACCTGTTTTTTGGGGTTGCCCTTTGTCCAGAGAAGGGCAACTAATCTGGTGAAGGGTCTGGAGCACAAGTTTTATGAGGAGCGGCTGAGGGAGCTGAGATTATTTAGCCTGGAGAAGAGGAGGCTCAAGGGGGACTTTATCACTCTCTAGAACTCTCTGACAGGAGCGTGTAGCCAGTTGGGGCTTGGTCCCTTTTCCCAGGCAATTAGTGACAGGATGAGGGACCATAGTCTTATGCTGTACCAGGAAAGGTTTAGGTTGGACATTAGCAAGAAATTCTTCACAGGAAGGGTGATTTGACATTGGAATGCCTGCTCTGGGAGGTGGTGGAGTCACTATCCCTGGAGGTGTTTAAGAAAAGACTGGATGTCGCACTCAGTGCTATGGTTTGGTTGACATGGTGGTGTTCGGTCATGGGTTGGACTCGATGACCTGCCTGTTCCAACCTAATTGATTCTGTGATTCTGTGAAATTGTCCATGCTCCAGGCAGCCGGTTCATAGGCCGAGTCAGGAGAGGCCACATCCCTCACGGGGCACAGCGTCCCCAGTGCGCCGGTCTAGGGCCGGGACGATGTCAGGGGAATGGGGAACACCGGGCCGCCCGAGGCCAGGAAACACCGCCCCCGGGGCCTGGGGCCGGGCCGGCGGAGGGGGCTGGGCTGGCGGGCGCTGCTCCGCCGCGCTGTGAGAGCTCGGAGGGCGGCGAGGCTACGAACTCCGTCCGGGGAGCGGCGCGGAGTGGGGCAGCCCCTCGGCACGGGCGGGAAGCGGCGGCGGGACCCGGCGGCCGCTCTGCGGAGGGTGTGAGCGAGCACCGCGGAGACGCGTGCGGGACGAGCCCGGCCCGGGCG
>VZRN01002545.1:161140-192639 GCA_013397935.1 Dasyornis broadbenti
GTGTAGGGAGCTGTCTGCAGATGCACCCCCCCTCCTCCCGCCCCCCCAGGTGAAATTCTGCAGTTGCCGAAATGTTCTTAGAGACTTGTAGGACTTGTGTCTGTTTCTAAAAACACATAATCAAGCATATAAACATTCTAGTACTTTTAATATATTTTACTGACAGGACGCTATTGATGCAGATACAGCTTGCACCTTATTGGTAGTGTGTCCCCCCTGCCACCCCTGGGGGAAATATTTAAGTCTTTTGCTTTGTTTTCCTACCACCTATATCATGTAAGAAGCAAATCCATGGTTTCCGCTTGTTTGCTTCATTTATACCACAGGAGGGATGTACATTTCAAAATACAGTTATCAAAGGGAGTTACTAACACTTAATGCTAAAGAATATTTGTTTGCAGGTAAATAAATTTGACATACTGCATGACTAGTAATTACTTTTATGTAGTTAATTTCATGGTGACAGCCACAACATTTGTCTGAGTTAGCAGATTTAAAGACACTGTGGAACTACCTTTGATTTTTTTAAACAGGAGGGTTTGTGTTGTTCGTAGTGTTTATAGAACTGTTTTTGGTGTGCAGCAGTGGTAAATCAAATTTAAGAATTGATCCATTGTCCACAAGTCACTTTTAGCTCCAGTATTCACTTACAGTCTTATAAAAATGTCCTTTAAGTGATTACATTCCAATTAAATAGTTTCACAACTGACTTGATTTCTTTGGGGACAGAACAAAACTTCTGTTACAAATACCTGAAAATGGAATTTGATTAAATACATCTCAGGTTGGTACAGAATTTCTGAGCAGTGCAGTTCTTAAATTATATGAGCATAACCTGTAAAAGGACTTGTTCTTGTTTGGGAACATAAAGAGGATTTTATCTGGGCTTCAGAGGGGGGTATGAAGAAGTCGCTTTCTGTCATCACACAGTTTTGAAATAGGTAGCCTAGTTTGTCCTATCAAACTGTTGTGTTTGCAGCATGGACAGTTGGATGTCGTAACTCTGGCCCCTCACCTGAACAGCATTAACCTCCTGTCTATTGATCAGCAAAGGCATAGGAGCACAAATATTTCAAATTACTGTTCTGTAAACCTAGATTAGGGTAACAGATTTAAAAAAAAAAGTGGATGTGGCTGTAGAGATTTTTGTTTTCAAGTTACCACTTTCCCCGTAACTTAGTATCTGAGAAGCCTTTCTGAACCTTGTGATCAGCTTCACTTGCTGCCATGAAATTCCAGTTTAGATGTGGTGTCATTCGGCACATAGTAGCAAATATTGGTGACCACACCTAAGTCGTGGCCCACAATGCTTTTTTTGTAAGGGAAGCTAAGATGGTGGAACAACCTGGTCCTTGTAAGCTTCCTTGAAAGCTGTCTGCCCAGATTTGGTAACTGGGTCATGATGCGAAGCTGCTGCAGGCTCAGAGGGCCTTGAGCACATTGGAATCACTGCTGCTCCTGTGAAACACCCAGGGCAGGGTTTGCGTAACACAGGAGATGTACTTCGCTGGTCAAAGCCTGGTGGGAACATCTATCTGTACGCTCCACTTGAAACGTTGGCTGGAGCCCAACTTTGTTGTGTCTGTGCTATTTAGGTGTAGTTAGCTGTCAGCTGGGAGCTTGCACTGGGAAGAGAGTGTAGGTTGCTCATGGCATCCCATGTAACGGGCCCAAATGCACCACCCTGGCCCAGTCCAGGTCCTGTGTACCTCATCTGCTCTCATGACAGTGTCATGTGGCCACAGTGGGCAAACTCGGGCAGATGGATCCTGTTTTGCATTGTCCTGCTGCTGTGCATTATGAGAACATGTAAGGATGCACAGCACATTTGGGCTCAGGGTGTTCTGGGAGAATCAGGAATGTGCTGCACCAGGGCACTGGGCATTGGTAACTTGTGGTATGACAGGACAAAGTGTTAGCCCAGGGGAATACTTTGTTGTAATCTGCTTTCTGATCTGGGCTAACTTGTACAGCCCGGACACAGTCTGACGTGCCAGGACTGATGCTGGTTGGTCACATTCTCCCTTTAGTCCCTTGCTTACTCTCCCTCACGAAAATGAGGTGATTACCATAGGTGTTCCTGCATCCCATACATTTAAGTTTCAGCTTCAGCGTTACGGAAGAATTCTTCTTGTTCCTGATCTGCTTTAGGGTGTGAGTGGAAATGAATATAAAACTTCATATTGGAAAGAGAACAGGAAGGACAGATTAATATTTCTCATTCCTTAGAGAAAAAAGAAGGTGAGCATAATATATAGAAGAGAACGAGAGAAGGAGCTCTAACGCAACTCTCCCAAATACGGAAAAGATGGTTCTGCTCCACCTTCTGTTGGATGGTTGGTTTGACTGACTTCTTAAAGCAGGTTGCGCTGCTGCAGTGCCTAAGGAAGTGAGTTATCTCATTATTTATGAAAAAGTTAATAACCTTTAAGGAATTAATATGTATGCAAAACCAGTGTCACCATGATACAATGCTGATGTCATGCCATTCATGATTTACAGCACTTCAGCTGCATGAGGACTATTCTAGTATTAAAAAAATTACTACAGAAATGTGTATTGAAAAACAAGCGAAGAGAAGGCTAAGAGAAAGACCAAGTTGTTTAGCTTTTGACAGTATTCAGTCCTGTGCAGACACACACTGGAGCAGCCAGGTCATACTTACCTCAGATGCCCTCTCGTCACTGGGAACCATTCCTAGATGGCCATAAATGAGGACTGTAATCATTCCTTTTTTTTTTTTTTTTTTTCCACTTTTTCCCCTCTAAGGATTTTATGGAAGAGGAACTTTTTCTGGTTTACACATCTTCAGTAGTACATTGACCTATAGTTAACTTGCTCTTCTATTCCGAGAAATTACTCTTGCTTTCTGCCACTGTCTTCAATAACGTCTCTTACTAAAATAGATGTATTAAGCGCAGCTTTAATGTGTATTTTAAAATACACTAGATAGAGAAGGTTTGCTGCAGTTGGAGCTGTGTCTATGGACATCTTGTTCGACAGTGAAAAGGGATCCCCAGCTCTTCGCATTGCAAATTAAAAATAGCTTCAGTTTCTCTGTGTGAAGTAAGTGCTCTGACATGGCTGACTGAAGGACTGAGGTAGGATCTATGCAGCAGGTTGGTGTCCGGAAATGTTTAGTGTTTTCCCACTTTGTTGTGCCATGGCTTCTTTACAATATCCTCCACCTCCTTCGCCACCCCTCTCCCCTGAGAGGAGGTGGGCAGGTAAAGACACATCCCTGAGAGCATGGCTGCAATAGCAAGTGGAAAATGTTTCGTGGGTAGAAATGGTAGGGAAAAGGCAGTCCAAGCTGCTTGGACACCACAGAGTGTAGAAAAAGTAGTTCCTCTGAACTTCGGATTTCTTTTTTAATCTGCTTTTTTTGGCTCTGTTGTCATTCAAATTTGGATTATTAGATGACAGTTTAGCTGATGACAAGCAGGAGGCTGCCAAATGGTAATCCTGGCAAGTGTTAACCCAGGAAAACCTGGAGTAAGTTAGCTGCAGCTTGGAGACTTTTAGTCCTTCATGCTTTTTTGTGTTTTTAATAATAGTATTGCACTTTCTACAGCCTAATTTCTCTTGTAGCTTCCTTTTTTGCGTATGGTTGTTGGAAAGGATATTGATTGCTCAGTGCCACTAAATGGTTGAATTCAGGATGCAGAGGTAGAATTGCACAGTCCTTGCACCCTGCATGACACACGTTTAGAAGTGTTAACTTTCACACCTGAGTGTTGCATTTCCATACTCAAGCTGTGATAATCTTGGGGGTTTTGTTCAACACTTTGCAAATTGCTCTAGCCTCTAAGTGAGGTCTAGTCTCCTCTTGACATCAACGAGCAAGTCTGGTTTGCATGGCTATGGTGCATGCCATTTTGAAAGGAAAAAGAAAGCCTGCTATGTATTTTAGGTTCTATCATAATTGCTCTAGAGCTAAAGGAGTTTGTTCCAAGGTATCTCTGGCAGCTGTTGGTTACTGGTCTCTATTCTGCAGCATACGGTGTTCTCATGTTTATTTATGAAATTAAGGAGTTCTTACATGTCACTTGTTCCAATGTAATTTTTTGTGTGTCTTCCCTCCCTCAGGCAAACATCTGTTTCGTGGAGTTGATAATTCTAACTAGTGAGATCAGCAGATTTGTAATTTGGAAAAAAACCTCCAAACTCACCTTGTGTCTAGGGAGAACTACAACATAAACTGTTAACTGGAAAAGCTGAGGAATAGTAACAAACAGTGTAGGTTTGTAGGCAAAGTGTCAGAGGAGTGACCTCCTTTCTCCGTCCATTTCTGCTGGCAGTGATGGAACTTGTTCAAATTTGAGCTTCATGCTTTGAACGCTGCCTGTTTCAGAGCACTCTGATGTGTGGTACAAAGCCCTCTGCCCCTGCTGGGGTTTCTGCTCTAGGTTGGATTCATTTTGACCACCTGTTTTGTCCATCAAGTGTGGTGTCTTAGTGAGTTACGGGGAATTAGTTGGTTTTTAATCTAGTTTCTGATGGATGGCTATCACCTGCATGCTCAGAGATAATTGATGCATGCGTGCCAAATGCATGCAGAGATGGTATATATTTGTTAGGTGGGAACGTGATTTCTTTGTGGTTGGTGAGAGACGCCAGTAAAAGCTAGGTCTTTGGTGGCAGTTTACAAATGCTGTTGGGTTTTGTTTTATTAAACTTATTGGTTACTGCTGGGAATTTGCCACCAATTAGGTTTCTTGATCACCAAATTGAATGGCAGCATGGACACTTTGGAGAGCACAGAAAAATTAAAGAAAAGCAGAGAACACTTGTAGCACAAGCAGGAAAATAATCAGATTCAATTTAGAAAAATAATAAAAGTTAATGCATTTGGGAAGAGATTACATTCATAGAAATGCACAGAATGTTTCTGTGGTAGTCAGCCATGAGCAAGGCACATTTTCAGTAAGATACGGCAATCTTGAGCTATTTAGAGAGGGACTTTGTCTCATAAAGCAGGGGGGTAAAAATCCCAAATTGTGCTTGGGTATATTTCATTGTAAGAAAGGCAGCAGCAAACTGCAGTGCGGTTAGGAAAGAGCAATAAAATTGATCAGAGTGCTATAAGGGCTGATTTAGGATAACAGAAGGGTACATGAGCTTATATATGGTTGTTTGTACACCTGTAGGAGAGGTAGAAGTTAAAAATATCAAAGGTAGACACTTCCTGGGAAGTCAAGGAGATCTGAGCGGGATAAGGGGATGATGTTGAAGGGAGGAAAATATGAAGCAAAAGAGGAATGTTTACTGTCAGTGGTTTATCTCTAAGACATGCTGTTTGCTGGTTAAGAGACTGCTATTAGGCTGTAAAGAAACCTTCCAGGAGTTGTTTTGGAAGTCTGCCTTACCAGGAAACATTGAAAACTGGATTTTGTGATGCTTCAGAATTTCTTTTGTTGTGAAGAATGAGGTGGTGTTGCGGAAGTGGAGTTCTAGTAGGTAAGATCTTGAATCCACCTGTAATTCAGACTGCATCTGGTGGTGTTGTGAGTCTGCCCGTGATCAGCCTACTCAGTGAAGAAGCAGGACTTCAGCAAGCACATATTTTGTCTTCTCCACCCGCCAAGATAGAAAAGTTCTTGTGGAGAGCTAAGCCCTTGTTTAAGATTTGTATAATAATAAAACAGAAAAATCCCAAACCAACAACCCAGCAATTGAAGCTACTCCCTATTGTATCCCTTGCTGTACATCTGTGACATGCTTTGAGATGATGGTGTTCCGTTCTTTTGATTCTTTTAGAAATAGCTGTGAAGGAGGAACACAGAGGAAAAACCCTCGTCCCTCTTGTGGAGCCTTCCGCTGGAGTTCAAGAATTTCAACAGAGTGATCTTTTGGTATAAACTGGTTTTTCAAGAGACATTCCTGCCATTATGAATGAAGTAGCAATAGTGAAGGAAGGCTGGCTTCACAAACGAGGTAAGTGACTCTTCCCTTCTGTACAGTAGACTGACTGTCTCCATGTCTCTCTAATCTGGTGTTTAGCAGCAGGTCTTCAAATAATCCATTATCTTCCCATTCATCCTAATGGGAAAGAGCATATAGGGAGCATGCCTGGCTTTCTTTCAAGGTTTAGAAAATGCATGTATATGGGGTTTTCTTGTGTGTGTGCATGTGTTCACCAAAAACTGCTGTCAACTGCTTTGAAAATGATGATAAAGGTAGCAACTGAAGGAGTTGCTTCTTAGAGTGTTAGAGGTCAAACTGTAGTAAATAATTTTAGTTTTTATGTAGGTCTATAGCTTTCCTTTTTGTGCTAGAATGGAGAATTAAAATGAATATTTTTGAACAGTGAAAAATATGCCTGTATTCTGTGAGCAGTGCTGTGCTCTTGCAGAGACTTGCTAGAGAATGTGCTCTTCTGTTTGTGTCTGAACTGCTCTTGGTACCAGTGTCCTGGACAGGAAGAACAGCCTTGAGTTTGTGCAGTTTGTGCATTTTGGTTGTACCACTAATGACATTTGATTTTTATAAAAAGTCTTTATTCTTGACAGAGTGGCAAAACCAAAAAAACAGTCACATGTATCATTAGGCTTTTTGCCTCCTCTGCATGTTTTCTTCCCAAAACAGTGGGTTTGTTCTTTTTGGGGAAGAGTTCATTTTCAAGTACCACAGTGCTGATCCTGTATGGTGCTTGACTTACCTGTTTCTTTGTATTCTACTATTGTTTCTTGGAAAGGAGGGAGCAGTGTTAGGTACTTTCCATAACAGCATCATTTTTTTGGACCAAAACCAGAATGTGTGCTCCAGCACTAGGGAAGCTTACGTGGTTCTGCAGACTCAGGATTTTTCTAGAGGGTTTGCAACAACTTGCCTGAAGGCACAAAGGTGTAGCATAATTATTTATGGAAGAAATTTGAAATACGTTATCATAACCTTGGTAAAGGCTGATAGTTCTTCGGCAACAGTAAGAAATTTCTAGGAATTCAGAAAACATGTTGATAATGTGTGTTTTAAAAGCATGAAAGCATATATTTCTAACAACTGGATATGCAGTGTAGTGTAGCAGATTGATGTTTGATGTACAAATGTTTTGTTCAAGTTTTTTTTTTTGGGGTGGTTTTGTTTTGTTCTGGTTTATTTCAGTTGGAAACTCCTTTGCACTCATTAGCTTAAATAGCTCATTCAGTAATTCTGGTACCCAGGCTGCCTTGTTCTGAGAAAGTATTTGAGAACTATTGTGTGTTTGGATTAAATAGGAGAAAGAAACACAGAATTACACTTCCCATTCCCATTTATGAATCCAGAAACTCTTAAAATCAGAATTTTTTTTCTTTTTTTATTTTTAAACAATGTTTTTAGGCTGAGGCTCTTTAACCATCTGTTGTTGCAATTCTTCCTGCACTTACCTGTACTTTTTAAAAATTTTTTGTATTTTGAGAAGCACTGTAGAAAAATCTGAGGGAGAAACTTCTATTTTAAACAGTATGAAAAAGGTATCATCAGGATGATTCAGAGGCAGATGTGTCTGAAACTTTAAGACAATCATGTTGTATTTCAGGTTTGTCTGTGTTTACTTTTGGGAACTGAATTTTTGTTGTTTCTGGGATTACGATAAAGCTACTTTCAAGTAAGGAGACCTCTGGGGGAGGTCTTAGTAAAAGATGCCCAGATCTCCTGATCTGATTTGTTTTTGTTGTTTTAAAATTGTTTTAGAGAAACAGATTATTATCTCTGATGGTTTGCTGATAATATTATGATGAAATTATGTGCTGAACGCATTTCCATTTTCAAAATGTTACTTTGCATGTTCTGCATATTTGATGCTGCAAATTTGTGCCCAAACTCCCAAACTGTTAAACATATCTTGGCATTTTTTGGATGCCAGATTTCCTAATCTTTTTAACCTGTTTCCCAATGCCTTTTTACCTTCTTGGTATGTATGGTGACACCTATTTCATTCCACTCCATTGACTTTGCAACTGTTAATTCGGCATTGTCCTTGCGAGGAGGTTTTTAAAGCAATGCTCTATCTTCTCCTCAGCCTGCCGGTGTGTGAGCTCTGGGACTTTCTTGGTTTTTCTAGCTGTTTAGGGATAGGATGACAAATTCAGCTCTTTTGTCTGTATCTTTGCTGGGGGTGACTGATGCATTCTGTGTGCATGTGTGTTTTGTTAAGCATCTTTTCTTTTTTAATAATCTACATTTATTGCCAGACACTATCAGTTGGCTGGCTCTGGTAGATCAAGTGCTTCAGCCACAGGATGTTTCCAAAACTGATGTCTGATACGGTGAGCTTCTGAAGTCAAGGCATAAACAATAATTAGTGCAGGGAGGGACTGCTAAAGGGGGGATTTCAGATATAGGAAACATATATATAGATATTGTTTTCTTTTGGATCATTTATAAAACCGAAAGTTGCACTGCATGTGTTCTTTAAAGATCCTAGGGCTTTCCACATGCAAATATTTTAGGTAGTGACTGGCCGAAATCCAGATTAGTCAATGATGTTCTCTCAACCTAACACTCCCCATCTTTGGTTGGATACGGTGTCTCTTAGTTCCTGTCCTGAGCAGTTGAACAGCATGGCTGTGTGCAGTTAAACAGTTGCTGCATCTCACCTCAGCAGTGGCTTAATTTTGGTGGTTTTAATGATTTGTGTATGTATAAATCAGGCTGCAAAGTGCTCTGGAGCCCTTCTGGATGGCAGGTGTAAGTAAGCATAAAGACATCATTAGCAGGAGCAGGTGTTTTGGCCTGGCAGAGAAGTACCAGGGCTTTCTAGAACCGTGGGGTTTTTTTTTTCTGGCAGCATGCTTTACATTTATGTTTTTGTTTCCAAGATTAAAAATACAAATGGAGAAATGAAATTAAACATTGCTGCCTGGCCGAGAGCTCTTGGCAGTTCTCGAAGTCAGTCACTTAAAGGAAGCTCTACTTCCAGTAGTGTAGATGTTTGTTTGTGCAGGGGCCAGTCATGTCCATGACATGTCTAACCTCAACTAGGCAGAAACAGAAGAATTCATGAATGAACTTTCCCCTCCCCATCCCTTTCCCCATTGGCAGTGCTTGGTGCTGTTACTCAAATCCCAGTCAGGATAGACTCTTGTGTGAAGAGTAGTTTCTGACCACTCCTTGTATAACTGCGTGGCTGAACTGTTCCAACACACAGGTAGGACATGTGAAGCTCAGGCTTGGAGTTTGTGTACTGTGTGTGTACAGCCAGGGTATGCAGTCCCTGGTTGTGTTACGCTGAAGGTTTTGTTTAGTGGGAAAGGATGGGGGAAATGGTTCAATGCAGAGGTGCTATAATTGTGATTGAATATGACGGGAGAAGGAGCAAATTATCTGCCCAAATTGCTTCTTGTTGAGCTCTGAGATTATAGGTTTTCTGAATGTATGTCATGAGGATGCTTAATTTTGGTTGTGTGTTGGGAACTTTTTGGGTAACAGAGGTGTGCCCAAGTGTATTTGACTTGCTTTACTGGCTTTACTGATCCATTTTAAAGGTCTCATTGGACTTCTCGCATCTTTCTGCTCTGGTCCCTGTTTATAAAGGTCCTTCTATTGTTTTCAGTCTTCATCCTGTTTTTTGGTTTTTTTTTTAAAGTCTTTCTGCATCGCTAACAAAGAGGGGATTGTGCGTTTTGATACTCTGTCATCTCTGTCCTCCCTAGTATGTCCGGTTTTCTTATTAGGGCATAAACTTGTATGAAAAAAAGGAGTCTTTTGGAGGCAGGGAAAGAGGGGGAGGGAAAAATATATGCTGACATTTGAAAAAGGAAATAGAAAAATCTCGATTTCTCAGTCTGAGAAATCTGAAGCAATTATGAGGAGCAGAAGAGACCTTTGTATTCATCCTTTAATATTTAGTAGAAAATGCAGACCTACTTTGTTTTTAAATAGTATATAAAAAGCACATAGTAATTTTAACCATGAGAACCAGAACGTATCCCCCAAATGCCAATTTCTGTGGACTTCAGGCTGGTGAAACTGATGGAGTCTCTGGCTTACAAGCTGATCAAAACTAACAGAGGCCATTAAATGAGAAATAATACATAAGATACTTATTCCACTAATAGAAATAATACTGTTTTTTCTTTTGGTTAAAGAACTATTTCTGTAGTGAATGGTGTGATACAGACGCCTAATAAATAACCAGTGGCCCGTTGTGATTTGTCTTCCTAGCTTCATTGCTTAAAATGGGCGTAAGATCCATATGTAAAATACAAACCAATAATAAAATGCTGATTGCTGTTCTTTTAACTTTCTCTAACAGAATAGCACAGATGGTGAACTTTAGCTTTGTTCTTTTGAGCACAGGTTCATACTTTCAGTATTCTGTTGGTGTGAATCAAAAGAGGATCTTACAAGATATGACCAGATACATTTTTTTTAGGCAGGGGGTCTCTGGTGTGGCTGTTTTTCATCACCTCTTCTTTCTTCTCTCTTTTCTGTTTCTCACTGTGTTCCCTACCTCTTTATGTATGTGTGTGTGTGCGTATTTTATTTTGGGGTGGTTTCTTTTGTTTCTAACTTGGCTTCTGTCTGTCCCTGGGATGTAGTGATGCAATGTCTTGATGACCTCTGTAGTCAGAACCTTTGAGGTTCAGATTAGTTCAAGGATCGTCTGGCTTTCATGGTATTTCAAAGAATGGTTGTGGTACTTGATGCAAAGGATCCTAAGAGCCATCTGAACTCTAGAGATGCCAGCTACAGACAGCACAGCTGCTTCAGAGGAAAAGCAGGGGGGAAATGGAAAGGTAAGAAACAAGATAGGGTCCTCACAAAAAATGGAGCGGGGCTGAACAAAGAACGCAGTGGGGAAGTTCGTGACAGAGGGAAAGAAGCTGATGCTGTTTCTAGAGCTGAGGGGTTGGGTTTATAGGGAAATCTGCTGCTCTTCTTGTTGGAAACAAAAGATAAGCTGTGTCAGTTTGTGGTTTTCCTTGTGTGTCTCTTTTTCAACACAAGAGGCAATAGTTTTGCAATTCTAACTCTTGGTTGCATTCATTTTGCTTGTCCTGTTCTGGGAAAAGGGGACTGGGGAGGGACCAGGAAATTGTCAACCAATAAATCTGACCTTGGTGGTAGGCAAGATGCTAGAGACATTAAGAAAGGATGAGATCACAAAACATCTGGAGAAATACGAGCTGATAATGGCTAGTCAGCTAGACTTTTGGAGGGTAATCTCATCTGATGGAATTATTTGTGGAGAGATCATAGGAAACAGGCTGGATCCAGCATACTGTAAAAAGTTTGCTCTGGATGACAGGAAAGTCAGAAGCTGAGAATCAGCTGGTACAGTGTAACTGTACTGTACCTCATCTTTGAAAGAGAAATGGCTCATCTTCCTTTCGCAGAGCAGACTACTTGTCTTTGACTGTCTGTTACTTTCCAGCATCCTTTCAAAAAACTCTTTCTTCCAGAACATTTTTGCATTAAACCCATTCCTTAATCCAGAACTTCACATTTTTGAAGGGTGACATCCAAATGTTTCTTTTTTCAATAAAAATTACTCTCAGAAAGTCTTTATTCCAACATTTTCACAAAATAGTTTCAGTTCTTTAGAGAAGTGATGCCAGGTTAGATGTGTTTTTCAGTGTTTGTAGACTGACTGAAACTTACATGCAAGTGACACTAAACACTCTCGCTTTGAATGGCAAAGGGGAAGAGCTCCAATGCTGATGCCCAGGTTATTTATGTCAGTCCTGGAAGTTTACTTTCATATTCTGTTTTATTGCACATCAGAAGCAAAACAAAGTAAGTCTCAATTTTATCTCTAAAAGTGGGGTAGTGTCATAAATTACTGTTACTTGTTGTTAAAAGGGTTTTGAGAATGAGGGATCTAGGACATTGCAAGCCCTATAAAAGCGAGCTTGGGAACGCTTGATATATTAGATCATGCAGAAAGTGCCTATATTGGCTTTGATTTTTTTTTTTCATGGTCCCTTCCTTTTCAGAAAGGGAAAGGTAGGCCTCTGCAAACAAACAAAAAAAACTGCTGTCCTTGTTTTCTGTTCTTTTTTTCTCTCAGTAGGCATATTGAGAAGTCATCAGGTTTGAATATAGGAAGAAAGAAGTACTCAGTGAGTATGCTATTTTGAGGTAAAGAGAGAGCAAAAGAATAAAGCTTGCACGTTGTTTTTGCAGGAAGGGTTTTAGGCAAGGTGCTGTGCCATGCACTCAAAATTGGCGCCTTGTCCTCACTTGTGTCTTGCCCTGCAGCCCCTGTGTGGAGCCAGAAAGTTCCTTCCCTTCCAACTGGTGGTGCTGCCACTGCCTAAGCACCATCAGTTGCACTCCTTGTCTGTGCCTGTGGCTTGCCCTGCCCCAACTTGCTCCTGGTTAGCCCTTGTAGTAGCCTGAGACTTTGCCATCTGAAACAACTGCTGAGGACTTTAATGCTCTTAGAGCAGTACATGGTGACATATGGTGTCTCTCCTTTCATACACTTTATATATTACTAATAATGTTACTAATAACTTTATATGTTACTAATAATTCTCTTAAAAATTGGGATGGTGGTGTCAGATTCATTTAGGAAACAGACCTTAGTATCTGTTGAAAAAAAAAGAAGTATTTTCTTAATATTTCAACATTTAATTTTAATGTATTTTAAAAGAGAGAGCATTGTAAAAACCAAATACCTGACAGCTGTGTGGGGTTTTTTCCCCTTTTACATATTGGAGTAACTGGTTTACTAAGAAAAAAAATTAGTTAAGTCTTACATTTCTCATGGGGGGAAGACAGAGGAGGGACTATTATTTTCAGATGCATTATGTTGTAGGTACAATGTGCTTCTTAAAGGGGGAACAAAAACCAGGAAACTCTATGAGGAAAGAGGAAGAAAAAGAACGGAGAAAGAATAGCACCATATTAGGTGTGAAGTAGTGTGTTTTTGTGAGAAATATTTACTGCAACTGAAAGGGGGAAATAATGAAGACTGTCTTTGAGTGCAGTTGGAAAACATGTTACAGATATCTGGGATTATTCTCCCACCTCTTCAAGTTGAGCCAAAAATGTGAAAAGATAGCTGGTCAAATAACATTGTGAAATTTGTCAATTTATTCAAAAGTGCATGGTCATATTTGAGGACAGCCGAGGTAAACAATCATCACAGACTGTGGGCAAGTCAGTTACTGTTTCCCTGAGTCTCTTGGGTAAGCTGGGAGGGCATGTTTTGAAGAGTTGTCCAAAACCCAGGCCTTTGGTGAACTGCATGTAGAAATACACTTTGGAGTCAGTGGTTCTGTGCATGGCTGCAACGGCGTGAATCGTGTTCATATTGAGACTGAGTGCAGCATCTGAGTCATTTATGGGGCTATCAAATCAGTCTCCTCTGCCTGCACTTTATTAATAGGCTCCTAATGAGAACCACAGGTCAAGCATGCTAGAGAAGTGGGCTTTGTGTTGGTGGTAAACCACAGCTTTCACAGGAGATACCTGTTTTGAGAGGGATCTCTAGCCTTAGAATGGCTGGGGTTGGAAGGGACCTTTAAAGATCATCTCCGTCCAAATCCCTGTGTCACAGGCAGGGACACCTTGCGCTAGACCATGTTGCTCAAAGCTCTATCCAACCTGGCTTTGGACAATTCTAGGGATAGGACACTCACAACTTCACTGGGCAGCCTGTGCCAGTGCCTCACCACCTTCAGAGTGAAGAATTTCTTCCTTAAATATTATGTAGTCTAAATCTACTCTCCTGTAGTTTAAAACCATAACCTGTCGCAATAGGCCCTGATGAAAAGCCTCTCTCAGCCTTTCTTAAAAGCCCTCACTGTGTATAAAAAGGTAGCAATAAGGTCTCTCCAGAGTGTCTTCTCCAGGCTGAACAGCCCCAACTCTCTCAGCCTGTCTCCATAGGAAAGGTCTTAAAGACAAGCATTATTTGCTGATGGAAAGTCAAGAGGTTTATGCTGGTGTGACTTGAGTGATCTTCAGGTACTGACGGAGGTGAGGGCTGCTTACAGCAATTGCTACTAACTCTCAAATATGAAGTGCAGCCCTTACGTTTACGGTGGCTTTATAAATTAGTTCTCAGCTGTAGACGTCAGAAGATTTTGAAAGTTTTGCCTGTTTCTCTTCCTGAGGCAGAGAAACTTGCTAGTCCTCATAATGTTAAGAAAAATTGGAAAAGATAACCTGAGTGCCTAGTTCACAGTTTAGACCAAGCAGAAGAAAAAAGGCTGTTTAATTACTTGTAACAAAAAAGCGCAAAAAAATAGAGGATTTGAAATAATTTTTAGTGTGTGTTATAATTTTTCTGGCCTCTTAGCATTAGCAGTGTTAGCACCCTGTTATTTCTGCAGTTGTATCAGAGGGTCTAGGGATCACAAAACAGATCCTGATTACACTCCAGAAAGCAAGCAATACGAAAAAATAAATTTCTCATTATCTGCAAGATGCTTGACGGGTGTAATTGTTAACAGAAACATAGAAATTTAACTGTATTTTAACAGCTTTTTTTTTTTTTATTATTTATCAAACTTAAGATTGAAGATTTCACTTAAATCTTAAGATTTAAGAGAAAAAAATGCTTAAAATTTTTGCCATGTGTTCCCATACGAGCCTTTGTATGTGCCATATTACAACAACAATGTATTGCTGCTTTGTGAAGAATGATGTAGTTAAAACTAGTGTGGAAAGTATTTGCACTAAGTAGGGTTTATGCCCAGAATTACAAGGCTACACAATTCTGTATATTTTTGTTGTTATGCCTAAGTTGGGGCTTCACAGTTGGAGTATCAGTAAAAGTTACACCCTTGAACAACCTGTTAAGCAGCTCAAAATCCACTGCCAGGCCTCTTCAGAGGCCTCTGCAGAGTGGGCATGCAACCTTTTATTTGCTGGTTGCTTTTCAGGGGCTTCCAGGCATGGATTGTCCGGACTAGTGTTTTTACACGCCATATGTATTCCCTGCGCCTTTTTGTGGTCAATAAACCATCTATAAATAGCAATCATTAAACTAAGTGAAAATGTTTTCTTTGTAATGTAAATTTTTTTCTTGTTTTATTATTTTTAACTTTTGATCATGCAGTCTCCTTGTCTTCCTATGCTCATTAAGTAGAATGAAATTTTGGGAACACCAAGGAATAATTCAAGACTCTACTTAAATGTGTAGCTGCATAGATTTAGCTGTATCAAATGTTTATTATTCTACTGGAAGTTTATGCATGGAGCAGTCTGGAATCCAGTTGTGATTATCTGTGGTGACAGTGCTGATTGTGGGATTCAGAAGTAGTTTTCTAGGTGGAAATTGATTTCTGCGCAGAGGATATGAATCCTTTGCCACTATAAATTCACTAATCAAGTCATTGTATGGGAAGTGGTCTTCATGCTGCTGGGGCAATGCATTAGGAAGATCATGCTTTAGATCATCATGAGTTTTTTCCCATAATTTTTTTTTAAAAAAGAAATCCTGCCTTTTTACATGGTTGTTAATAGAAAAATGGTTTTTCTGCTTTAATCATAGAATGGACTGAGTTGGAATTGACCTTAAAGATCATCTAGTTCAAACCCTCTGCCATAGACAGGGACACTTTCCACTAGACCAGGGTGCTCAAAGCCCCATCCAATCTGGTCTTGAACACTTCTAGGGATGGGATATTCACAGCTTTTCTGGGCAGCTTGTTCTAGCACCTCACCACCCTCAGCCGAAGAAATTTCTTCCTACTGTCTAATCTAAATCTTTTCTCTTAGTATGAAACCATTCTCTGTTGTCCTGTCACTCTCTGCCTGTGTAAGAAATCACTCTCTCTTTAATCCCTCTTAAAGAATGAAATCTGTGACTTTAATACTGTCTTTGGTGTTATTTTTCGGACAGTGGAAGGGTAGGATACCATTTGACTTTTTCAATTTGAAATTTTCTTTGCATCAGGGATAACTGTAAATCTGGTCTTCTTTTCTGATGTAGTTATGCTTTTACTATAGCAGGAACATTTGAAAGGTATATAACTGATGTACCTCCTGATGAGGAAGTCAAAGTTGCCTTATTATTTGTGTGATAAGAAAAGTATTTATTCTAAATAAGAATTACGGGGAAATTGCATTTTCATCTGTGGAAAACCACTACAAACTTGCTGGCAACAGCCTCCAGCTGACTTGCAGTATCTCTATACTGCCTATTGAACACTTTTGTGACAGCTTGTTTCTGTCATTTCTGCTGAAGTTTAGCCTGTAAAGTCAAGATATCTTGATCTGAGAGAGGGGGAGATGGTTAAATTACATCATCATGGAAGAATACCAGCATACTTAGCTTTAAAGCCATTCACGACTACATTGGCACCCCTTTGTTATACAGTGTAGCTGAAAACGAACTGCAGCAATAATGAACCAATCCATCTAAATCACAGCAGCTGAACAACTGACTGTTCTATCTCAAAATGCAAATGCTTTGTGCAGAATGGATTTAATTGTAAATGTTTGCTTAGTGGGGAATATGAGCCTTTTAGTTTGTGACAATAATCGTGAATACAAAGACCCACAGAATTTTAGGGTTTACATAGCTTGTCCCTTTTCTCATAACAATATTTCCAAGTCAATTTTTTAAAATATACCATTTGGCTTTTTTCTAGCCAGTGAATAGAACTCTAAATGCCCAATCCCTAAGTGGTGTTTTGGAAACTGAAGGATAAATTTAGCTCTGTGTACTTAGATCAGGCAGAATTTTCTGTTATATTTCTTCCAAATCTATGTTAAGGCTTTTATGTAGCTTCAGATAATAAGAGGAAAAAGTGCTGACTTTGAGAGCTTGGATTTGTTTTGTTGTGCAGAAATGCCAAGTGTAACTTAGAGTATTAGCATTTTCTTTGAGGTTCTAGTAAGGTGCCTCTCAAACAATTAAAAGGTTACTGTGAGGAATTTCTTTTCTAGTCAAACTAACAAGCAAAACCCCTCCATACTAAAATCTTCATTCTTTGTTAAATTCCTGAAGCCTGACCGCTTGAGTGCAACTCAAGAGGGTGAATCTCTGTCTCTGATTTGAATGAATTAAAATAAAACAGCATTGCCATTTTTGAGGGAAAGGAAAAAGCTCACCGGGTTTTATCAAAAAAAGTGAGAAAGCAGGAATACCTGCCTCCAGGCTGTTCTTAGGTATCTGTGTAAGGAAAAACAGATAAAACTTGGAAAACAGACACACACACAAAATGTGCACTTTCATGCTTCTGTTGGCAGTTTGTGTGTTCTTTAATAGCCTTCACATGTGGATTAGTCCTGAAAAAAAAGGCAACCAAGCCCCCTGAAGAATAGGCTTTTGTGACACTGGAGAAGTTTACTGCGCCAAAGTTATGGTAAGAATTTGTAAATTTTGGCTGCTGAAGTACTTCCTTCCCCTGCTATATTTTTATGTTGGAAATTTGTAAGTGTGGAATAGAGGGTGTTTTTTGGTTTGGTGTTTTTTTTTTTTTTTTAAATGACAATGCAAACATTCATTTCACAAACTAAACCACCCGTTCACATGACGCTGCTGCTGTATATAAACACCCTGTTGATCTTGTTCTGCAGAAGTGTTTGTTGGGCTTCCTGAGTCATACGGAAATGCTCCACTACTCTTTTTGGGGCTGTGCTGTGGACTTATGCTGTATCTACTCAGATTTAGTTTCCAAATTAATTTCCCTGAAAGACATGTTTTTACTTGGGACAGGGCCCCTCAAAGTTGGGATGTTTCTCTGTGGCCTCATTCTCTCTCTGTGTTTAGAATTTTTCATTCTGCTATCTCAGGAATAGGTTTTGTCTTGGTTAAGGCTGAACCTGTTGGGAAGATGTCTGGTGCTTCACAGTTGCAAACCTCTCTTCCTCTTACGTATGATGTTGTTTCTTCACACGGATCTTAGTTTGTGGTAGACAATAACTCAGGCTGAAAGAGCTGAGCATACAGGGACAGACGATGCTAGTGGCTGCACTGCCAGATGAGCCTACCCAGCAGCCTGGGATGCAGTGATGGGCTGTACAACAGGGTTGACTTCGTAGGGGTTTTCTGGAGTAACCAAGGGCAGAATTAGAGTCCAAGGCTAGACTGTCATGGTGACAAAATATTTAGAAAACATTTTCTTGCTTGAAACAAAAGCTTGGATTGTGCAACACGAAGTACTGTCCCAGTGTAATAAACGATGCTGTGTATTTTTAAAGGGTTCTGTGTGTTCCCTGACTGTCAGCTCCTGCCAGATTCAGCACGTTCAGGTAAAATGAGGCATTTTTCCTCCAAACTGTTGCTTTTACAAGCTGGGTTAATTCTCCCGCTTTATGCAGTGGGGTTGCAAAGATGTGGCAGCCAAGTGTGACCTCACATTTTGAACACAGTGGGTCAGCCCTGTTAAAGACAGATGCAATGGAGCAGTGTCTTCTCTTCAGCTGTGGTGGCTCAGCTGCATTAAGAGCAGTTGCTTAAAACTTACACCTTGTAATCGGCATAGACTGATCCGATTTCTGGTGTGCTGTGTGACTAGACTTGGTGATTGCTTTTATTGGGTTAGAATGTGCTGTTCTTGCTGCAGGACGAACTTTTTGTTCTGTGCGTGTTTCACCCTTCCGTAATAACTCATGTAACTTTTCTTTTGTTAATGCCTGAGATTCTGTGATGCCCCAGCCTTACCAATAGCTACCCTCTGACTTGAAAGGAAGCCACGGGTCTACAGTGTCTGTAGAAGATTGTTCATTGGGAATAATAGAAACTGATTTTAAGATGAGCAAACCTGTGAGAAGAGAATGAAGACTGCTAGCCAGTCATGTGCAGTTCAGTTCAGCACACTGCACCATTTGGAATTAATGCATATTTTTCCTAGTCTAGTCTGTGTTTCCTGGGTAGTATTAGTTGTAATTTTGGAGAAAGCATGATTTTACATGTATCCCGCCTTCTCTGCTTAGAGCAGCAGGTGGCCAGATTTCTTTCTGAAAAATAGTGACTTGTCACAGCTCTATAGCAGCTCTAAGCAGATCGGCTGCGGAGATTTTTTTAATCTTCAAAGTGGATTTTTTCAAAGTTTCTGTAGTTGTTGGACTATACTGTTATTCTTGAAAATGGAAAACAAAAGCAAAACATGGAGGGGCGGGGAATATATTTTCTAAGGTTTGCATCATCTTGCATCTTTGTATGCTTGGCATGTAACCGTGTCCCATTCAGAGTGCTGCTCTGAACAGGGCAGAGCTCGTTCTTTGGGCGGCTGCTTTGTCCCTACCGCTAGTTCCTCTGTTGCATTGAGCTACAAAACCATCTGCTTTTGCTTTTCATACCTATTTTTACCATCTCTAATTTGCTATTAAGATGTTAACTTCTGCCTCCCGTTAGCCTAGCGTGTGTCTCTACTGTGACTACAACGTAGAGACAAGCAAGCTCTTACGTGCTTTCTCTTGTGCTACTCTTTCACACTTGGGAAACGGTTCCTGTAAACAGCTGCAGTGCTGCTTTATTATCCTCTTCAAAAGCTCTGGCTCCTTGTGTTGCTTATAAAAGGCCCCAATGAACTTGTAATGTGTGTGTACTGAGACTGCTGTTCCTGGCGATGCCCACTATTGCTCCCCATTTTTGTGTGTGTCTGTGTCTGGCTTTCCATTGTCCCTGTCCTGTGACAATCAACTCCGCAGAACAGGGACTGTCTCACTGTTCCATGTGTACAGCAGGTGACTCAGATCCAGATGTGTATCTGAAGCTGCTGTGTACTGCAGTAATATAAATCATTATATTATAGAAAGCTATATCTAAAGTAGGGAAAAAAATTCAGATATACTGTGGTAAGTTTTATCCATTTTTAAGGATTCGGGTTTGTTTTTTTATTAATCCTCTGACATGTTACTGGAAGGACTGTGCAAAAGATGAGTATATATGAAGTTTTCTTCACATTTTAAGAAACTCTTCCTATGTCTAGAGGAAAGCTTTCTTTTCGGGAGTTGCTCCAAGCTACTAGGAATGGGCTACTTCACAACAGCTCTTGCTGGTGTCTTGGAGAGGTTTGTTTATTCCTGTGACCAGACTGGGTGTGCTTATGGCAAAACCTCATGTTTCTGGAGACTTTCCTCTTTTCAAGCATTATTTTAGAAATGGAATGACACACAACAGGATGTGTGGTTGTAGATATATTTTCACGCTTCAGAGGCTGTGCATACCTTTGTGACCATGTACAATCCTGTGCTTTTTCTCTCATCATTCATGTGGTGAAATAAACCATGGAGGAACAGTGAATTCATTTCTCCTTTTTATGCACAGAACACACAGAGAATTTATTGATACTCATCTTTCTGTTGACTCTTAGAATGCTCAGACTAGTTATTGGAGGTAAATAGATTTAAACAAGGGCACATGGCCAAGCAGGCTTGAAATTTTGTTCTTCAAATTTGATTGGGAAATTGCAGTTTGATAAAGTTGCATTTGTTCTATTTCTTGTGTTCGTATTTTTTTAATTCTGAACTACTTACATTTACTATTAGTGTTAGGATTTCTCTCGTTGCATTCTGAGTGACCCCACTTTGAGAAGGGTGATCCTCAAATGGCTCTTTATAACATAAAATACTCTGTGATTCTTGACCAGTTTAATACTGGGATACTGGAAGTCTCATGCAAAGCCCACCTTGATTTTGAAGGAGAATAACAACCCCATTTGTAGAGGTGTTTTATTTTTCATATTCTTTGTGATGGCCAACAAACAGAAAATAAATAGCAGTCCCTCAGTTGTCAACAGGGCTTTTAATTGTTCAGTGTTGGCTGGTCTGTTCAAATACAGAAGTTGTGGTTTTTCAAGGGAAATGTTCAAAACTTGGAATAATAAACAAACTTTGCTTATTTACTACTTTTTGTAAGTGTTCTGTGCTCTGAACCCAAAAGTTGCTTTTTGCTTTAATTGCTAGAACGTCTAGTTTACTAGATTGCTATGTAGCTGTGAAGCTGCTGGAAGTTTTGCTTTCATTTTTCTGTTTATTTGGCTGTTATTGCTGTGAGGCTTGCTGTCAGAAAGTAGAAATGTTTCTAACCTCATCGCAGCCTTTCTCCTTCACTTTTTTATAGTCCTAGTGTAAAAGAAGGGGGAGGAATTTGGGGGTAGCAGGATGTGTGCTGGAACTGGCTCTTTTCTTTCTGGTCACCTTCAAGCAGGCCTTGTATTTTGTCACTGAGAGAAGTTGAATTAGTTGCTTGATAGTGCTGACTTCAGAAGTAGCTGGTTGGCTTCTTTCAGACTCTGGCAGAGGAGGTGTGCTTTAGATGTACATTGCGTTGCTGGTGGCTGAAGTTTACAGCAACAGCCTGTTGTAAAAGTCAAGGCCTGGGCCATGAGGTCCAGCTTATCAGCAGCGATTGACGGAATAGTGTCTGGATAGCAGAGGTGACCTGGAAGCTCATCATGGCTGATCTGGTGCCCTCAGCTACCACTAACTCACAATTTTTTTTTCCTTTGTCCCAATCAGCATAGTGACTGTGTTGTCCATCAAGGCCTGTTTGTGATGGTTTAGTAGCAGTCTTGTCATTTTTTGGCCATTAGGATAAGCAGTCACCTTTTCGAGTCAGATTTGATAAACCTTGTGATCCATAGTGTGATGGATCTCTGCTGTTTGTTCCAGGGTAATAGTCACCTCAAACAGTTGACATTAAATGCTGCTTTATGAATGCCCTTAAGTTGTAGATTATTTCATAACAGGTTCTCTGGATGGCTGCAACTAGAGTCCCAAAGGACAGAGTAAATTTTGGACCTGATGTGCCATTTCACTTAGAAAAGACAGCCTTTGAGGGCAGGGTTGAAGCCTGGCTCAGCCAGGAATGGGAAGCCTTGAGCAGTGTACAGCCTCTGGAATTTGTTTTATCTGAGACAAGATTGTTGTGTGAAGTTTGGAGACAAGGTCTCCATATGAAATTACATTAGACCTGTGTTTAGATCTGTGTCTGAAAAGATAGCTGTAGTACCAAAGGGACTTATTTTATTTCTTATTGTTCTACAACCTCAAATCTCTAGAACAGAGAGATTCTTGAAGGATGCATGTCTAATACCAGCTTCCTGTTAAACTTTCACTAATTATTTTAAAATTATACTTAGGAGCTGCCATGGATGTTTTTAATTTTCTGCTTTGAAAACTTGATACATCTTCCTTCCTTTTGCCACAATGCCAGGATAGTGGTGGCTATTTTGGAAATTATTTTCCTTATTCAGGTTTGGACTTCTAAATGCAAACAGTGCTTACATCTGATACCCTCTTCCATTTTCCTTGGGCTGGAAATGCTACTGCTAAAATGCATATGCATTCCCTATTTCTTGTGGCCCAGGGGAGCTAGGTAGGTCAGTCAAACTGAAGGCAGAGCATCTTGGAGCTGAAGAGGTGCCTGGTGTATGAGGGTACTGTCTTGGAACTAAGAATCTAAGCCAGTCTTCCCCTGCTCTGCCACAAACTTCCTCCTTATACCATCACCTCAGCTAGGGCTATTTTTCTCTTTCTGTGCCCCAGTTCCCTATCTGTAAAATTGTGATAACAGCACTTCCTTACTACGCAGGGGCGTTGTGAGGACAAATGCAGCTTGAGCTCTTGGATACCGTGGTAACTGGGAGCACAGATGGAAGAAGGGAAATGTTCCGCATAAAAGCTTCTTCTTGAGGCCAGTCGTGGATTATGGCTTTGATGTGAGTGTGTCTTCCACTGAAGTCATGGCTTGACTGGTGCCATGTCTTTCCTCCAAAGCTTTCCTTGCTCACTCCTGTGTGCCCACGGGGAAAGCACTTAACGTCCTTCTGAATATGATTGGGTCCTTTGCTGCAGGCTCTGTGAGCCCAAGAGCCTGGGTGAGTCTTGCCATCTCTTTCCCAGCCTGGCCTGCTCGGTTATTGAATGGAGTGTGTGCTTCTGGCACCAGCCACCCAGGGCATTTCACACACTAATTCACACCCTGTGCAAGGAGTTAAAAACACATAAGAATGGATTTTCACTTGTGAAATCCAAACTACTGTAGCAGTTACTCTGAGCAAGCCCTGGACTGCCATGTGACCAGAAGAAAGCAATTGTCCCTGACATAACTGGTTAAATTTCATAGAAACCACATCCTTTGTGTTGCCACTGACAACGTAACATTCCTTAATGTTTGATTTCAAGCGCAGCTTTATTATCCGGCTGTACATGCAAATATACTTTCTTCTAAAGAATTTCTGTCCAGAGTCACCACAGAGTAAACCTCATTCCATTTTAATGTGGACTTCATAGTCTTATTATATATAGTTCAAGCAGGTAAGACAGGAAACCTATCTGCTTAACATGTACATTCTCACACGTCTGAAGGGAAGGCTGTGGTGAGCTGAGTATTTGTTCAATTGAACCTTGCTCATGCAAGTAAGTTGGGTTTTGGAAGCCTTTTGGGCCAGGAGGTAGGAGCATATTTGATTTTTTGCTTGCTCCTTGGAACATGGGACTCATGTCATCTTTCTTGTTCACCTGCTTTGATAAATTCTATATTTAGTTGTCTCTGCCCATCCACTTGAACAGGACAAAAATAACTGCAGTGTAATCCATCCTCTCTGTCCTTTCCTCTTCACCCCTTCCCTCCCTTTTCCTTTCCTGCTGCTACGTTTAGGGCATTCAGTTGTTTGGGAAGTGGCGTTTGTTTTGCTTTGTTTCCTTACAAGTAGGGTTGGAGGGCAGGAGAAAACATTTATACTCTGGAATAAAATTGTTGTGAAGAGTATGCAAACTGTCAGAAACACTTCCTCCTCTCTTACAACATTTGCTGAGGGGTCAGAGTGTGTGCAGAATGTGTGGAGGGAGGTGGAGCAGAGAGGTTGGGAAATGACTTGCATGTGGCATACATCTGTCTGACAAAAAGCCAACCGTGCCAGGGGATAAATGCACAAACAAATAGTGCTTCAGCTCTGAACTCAGAAGTTGAACTTAAAGTTTGCGCAGGAGCACCTCTTCAGATAAGTTTTCAGTGGACCTTGACTTGTGTTGTGCAAACATGTAGTAGCTAGCACAGAGGAGTCTGTCCTCTAAACCCCTGCCTGGGAGAAGATCTGGGCACAGGGCTGTGCTTTGCAGGGCTTCTCCAATGTCCCACAATGGGCATATATATATAAAAATAAAAATATATATATATTTGTGTGTATGTATGTGTGTGCATATATACATTGTCTAACACAGATCAACACTGGCCAAAACCCTCAGAAGTATTTTAAGCCTTAACCCCTTGCCTTTAGCATTAATTAAGCATGAAATTAGTAGCATTTATGTTCGGCTGTGGATGTTGGCTATTTTTGGATTGGATAAAGAATGTCCACTGAACTTACCAAAACACTTGCTGTCTATGTTATCTGAAATATTATTGTCTTCCACTATTAAGCTGATAGGGATTTAAGGGAAACAGTATTGTTTTAGTGAAACTGCTCTGAAATACAGCCTGCCAAGTTCTTGTATCTTGAGCTGAGTATTGGGTATGTTGTTGTTCCTGACAGACACGTTGTCTGGAGATGTAGGGGGACTGACTGTTCTCACAAAAAATGTTGCTTTTTGTAACTCAAGCATTTTTTTGATTAAAGATGTTAAAGAGAGTGATGAGGAGCAGAAAGATTGAGGGAAAACCCTTTAATTAATGCATAATAAAATTCAAGTTGTTTTTTCACTAAATATTTCATTTCAGTATCTGCTTTTCAAAAGAAACTGAGAATTTTTCTTTTTGCTTATTTTTGTATTCATAGAATTACTGCAGGACAGAAGGAAGAAAGAGTTGGCTTTGTAGATTGGTCACAATTTTAAAGATGAAAATGCATTGTTCTTCCTCCTCTTGCCTGTGTGCCAGTAAAAGCCCAAGCCATGTGGCAGTGCAGCCCCATTTTGATTTGCACCCTGAGTGATGCAGGTGTGAAGGACAACTAATGGGAGGACACTGATCATGTAGGGTCTTATGTGGTGTGAACTATGTTGGGCAGCACAGTGGAAGCACTCACCAGACCTGGCTTGCACTTAGGAGCTAAAATCCTGGTCTGAACCTCCACACAGTGAGTTTGTAACAAGGCTCATTACCAGAGCCCACCTCACTAATGTGCAGTGGTGTCTGATTGCCTTGGCCCCTGCACTCAGTCCTGCTTTTAAAGCAAAGGGCACTTTAGTTTCTAGGAATGTTAATTCCTTACTTTGCAAGCACAAATACGCACTCTAGGTGTTTGGAAAGGAGTGGGCCCTGAATTTAGAGCTTATGCTCCCAGGCACGGTGTAATCCTGTTAGGAGGCTGGGCTGCTGTGATGGTCCCAGGCAGGCCATGCTGCCTCGCAGGCATCTGCTTCTCTGCTGATTGAGTCAAGTCAATATCCTCAAAACTGTAATTTACACTGTAATGATGGATTACACTTGTCCACTTGTCATGGTTTACAGAATTTTGTGCTGTGTGTTTAATAAAAGAAAACACTTTCTAATGCTTATTATTTCTGAAGTCCAATACGTCTGAACTAAAGCTCAGTGTATGCAAGGCAAACTATGCTTTAATTTTACAATTGTCTGATGGGACTTTGCGATTTATTTGTTGTTACTTCCTTAATGATGTTGCAGTCAGAGGCACTGTTTTGCTAAATGTTGTGTAAAAAGTAAATTGTAGCACAGCAGATGTTGGTATTTGGATGGATGTCGGTGCAATGGGGGGACAGCAACAGTCATCTCTGTCAGCTGTCTTCAGGCTCGGCAGGCCTGCTGCGTGGTTACTTTGGTGTGTAAAAACAGCTCGTTTTGCAACTGGGAAGTTTGGCATTACATTTGGCACTGAGCCATGTAGCTGGGTTAACACAAGTGTTTATCCAGTGATTTTCTCAAAATTGGTAACTTGAAGAGAATGTTTATTAAACTTCAGTACAAAGGAAGGGGGAATATGGCTGGATGTCTTCTTTCTACAAAGTTTTTATGTTTATAATACTAAACTGCATTTAAAAAAAAATTCCTTTTATTTCCCTCACCTCTGTATTTTTTGCTTTTTAATCATCATCCTTTTCCCAGCTTACTGTTTACAGTTTCGTTTTTAAAGATCAAGGCATGGAAGCATATCTAATGAAATTCCATAACCACCTTTCTCTCCATCCAGTGTGCTGTCATGAATTAGGTGCAAAGAATAGAGGACTGCAAATGAAGCTGTTTAACTGCCACCACTCAAAATTCAGTAGAAATTCCAATTGCAGCATGAAACGGGAGCCTGCTTGTATGCCTATCCACAGAGCAGTTGATTTCTGTATCATCAATTACTGTAAATTTTACCTTTAGGTTAAGTACAAGAATCCTTGCAGGCTTCAAAACTTCTTCGTAGACCTTCTGTTAATATTGGATATATTTCTTTATGGAAGTAGCAATTTAGGCTTTATTTTCAGTAAGGACAGGCAGGAGAATGTAGTCGTTTTGCAGAGCAGCAGTTTCAATCAGATTTTATACCTGAAATTTGGAACATGTTGATTTAATGTTCATTGGGAAACTTAATGATAAGGATTAATTTCTCAAAACTATTTTAATCTAGTACTGCACCTGTGATTAAATAACTAGATGTCTTCATTGCTTAAAAAGGCTCCCATTTCTTTTGGAAATGGGAAAATGATTAAACTAGGAAATTTGGATTCTCTGATGAGAGGAAGAAAAGTGTATAGAAAAACATTTTCTCAACGCAGAGATAGTGATCCAGTAGTGGACTTACGCTTAGTTAATCTTGTAGTTGAGCTGCAATTTTACTACCAAATATAATACCAGGACAGTAATTTTCATTTGGATCCTTTGTTCTCTCTCTTTTTTTTTTTTAAAGAAGAGGGTGTTACCTGTACTGTCCAATTTCTATAGTCAAATGTGTCTTCATTTAGAAAACCGTAATTTGCAGTAAGTCTGCCCACAACCAAGGTTCATTTAGCGTGCAGTGGATACATGAAAATTGCAAGTGTTCAGTGTCTGCTTTTTGGAAACATTTTTGTCTCTTTTGAGTTTGATACTCAGGCTGTAATCCTGAAGTTAAAAGGATTTTCTCACAGTGTATGGGGAAGTAAATGGGCAAAAGCATTAATAGGGGAATAATCTAAACCTTATAGCTTCCCCAGACCAGAGGGTCATACAGTCTTTGTGGCCAGTGTGACACTGGAAGATTTTACTGTGAGTGTTGGCTGTGCCTGTGAAGGAGCAGGGTCAGCGCAGCGATCCTGTGCTCACAGCCAGGCTCCATGTTAGCTCTGTGTAACACACCTACGTGTCTGTGTGTATCTAAAGGGTATAGCTTTGATAATTAAACTTGCTGCATTTGGCTGCGTGTCAAGCACAAAGTCCTTAGTGGAGAGCATACTCTCCCCATGGACTGGGCACCTGCACCTCCAGCTGCTTGCTTTGGTGCTAGGACAGGAGCAGGAGAGAACTAGTGATGGCCCCAGGCACAGCTGGCATGGCCTGGGGTAGCGGTCACGGTGCCACCTCTCCCTGCCCATGCCTGTGCTCTCAGCCCAGCCAGCACCTTCCCTTCTGCACATCAGAGACTCAGCTTGTCCCTCTGTCAATACTGCTCTGATGCAGCAGACTGCAGTCAGAACTGTAGCCACATCTTAACTCATGTCTAGCACACTTTTCCCCCTCCCAAAGGTGCCACTATCCTCCCCCTTTCTCCTCCTGCTCCCCTCCCACCTTGCAGGTAGCAGCAGGGTTTGCAGGGTGGCCTTGCTTGGCTTGACCCCTGGAGTGGCAGAGGAGCCCCCAGCAGCTGCTGCCTAAGCTGGAAGCATCAGCCCAGGGAACAGTGGCAGGAAATGCTATAAAACAGAGAGTGTGCTAAGCATCGAGCAGGGTTTGCATGCACGCTTTTCTGTATGTGTGCCTGTACCTTCCTTGCCAGAAGTCCCTGAGGCATGAGCGTAGCCCCAGATGGCCTTCAGGAATGTTACCCCAGGTGACCTGTAAGGCTTTTTCTCTCTCCTTTAAAAAAAAAAAAAAAAAATTATAAACAAGAAAAAGCAAAAAGCTGTCATATGAATTTAAAGCTTTATTTGTGGTTTTCTGGTGTTCTCAGACTTAAAGTGTGGGAATCTGATTTTCCTGGATAGGTGGTTAGTTGTTGCAAGTTCTACACCTGATGGGCAGCTGTAATGGGGTTAGGCAAGGGATGTGTTTTGGAGTTTGTTTTGCTTCTGTTCTTTAGGGACAGCCTAGTGAGAGTGGGAAGATGGAACTGCAGAGGGTGGACTGTGCTCAGTTATGGGATGGGGCTTTCAGGATTCGGGTGGATGAAGGAATGAGTATGGTGAAGAGCAGTAATGTGGTGTGCTATGCTTGGAAAACCAGGTGTGGAGGACAGGTGGGGCTGATGCAGCAGTCCCTGACCTCAGAAGATCCAGTGAGGCAGGTGCCAGATTTGATGCCACAGAAACTGCTGGGAGTTTAGGGCAGGCTGGGAGTAGGGGGTGATACTTGTTTTTCCCCTGCTAATGGCACTAGTTTGAATAGAGAAGATTGGAATTTTGGCCATTTCTTCTGAAAACAAAAGTATGGGGCACTGCAGACTGGAAAGTGTAATTCAAGCTCCCATCTTCTGTGTCCATCTGCTTCCCACTTCTGTGTGGGGTATACCATTCATTTTTTTATGCTATTTTTAAAATGAAAAGTGACTTTAGTGTAGCAAGATGCTGTTGGCAACAAGAAAATTAATTTATGGTAGCAGTGTCAAGGTAGGTGGGTCTTTATTTCATTCCTCCTTGTGTAAGATACAGATCTTCATGTAACTGAATGAAATGCATCTCTATAGCTTGGAACTGTTAGGGAGAAGCATAATGAGAATAATGGATAACTTTGGGATTCAAAAAATAGTTGTGATTATATGTATGTGTTTTTAATTGTATTTTAGATGTGTTTCAATATTACAGGGCTAAATTGTGGTACCACTGAAATCCAGCAGGAATTTTGTTGTTCAGTTATATTAAGACTCAACATTTTTACTGTCTATTATAAAAATAAATGAATTATAATAGTGTGTCTGACTGAGCTTGTGACCTTGTTGAGGCAGTAGTGTGGATTGTACTCTGCTTTACAGTGACGACACATCTCAGTGCAAGGCACAGAAATCCTTGGCCAAGTTTCTTATGCCTGTTACTCGGCTGAGCTTAGCACAGAGCTGTGGTAGCAGTTCTGCTCTTTTGCTACTCAGTGATGAAGTTGCTTTAATAAATTCTCAAGTTACCTTGCAAATTACCTTCAAGTTACCTTGCAAAATTCCTCCGAAGTGAGGCAGTGCTCCTGTTATCTGGAGGAGATTTTAATTGCTGAGTTTGGGGTAGTGACTCAGTAAAACTTATCTGTGGAATACTAAATTTGGATGTGTAACCAGGAGGTTGCCATGATAACAAATATTAGAACTTGCTTTCTGGGAAGTGCTTCTAATTTTTCCATTGATGGCCATTAAATACATCAAGATAAATGAAACTTTTTATTCGAACTAACATAGTCTCTTTGTGCTCCTCCAGGATTTTGTAGACTTGCTAGTGACAAAATCAAGAAGGCAAATCCAAATTAACCCCAGCCCTGTAAAGACACTACCTCTTTTTAAATATTACGTGTTTTTTCCATTGTAATGTTTACTTAATGTAGCTTTCATTCATCTTTCTATGAAATATTTACCCAGTAACTGTTGGTATAAACATGTTTAAAATTCTACATTGATTTTATTTTCTTGGCACTTTTGAGAAATTTCCTGATGCACAGCATGATCACACAATTACTGGTAGAGCTTTTATTGTAAGTGACTGAAAACAACTCTGTGCATTTATGTTGAAAATTAGGACTCAAACCCAGAAGCTAAAGGATAACAATACGATGTGTTAATTTCTTACTCTCCATAAATTGCTTATTTATTAAAGTCCATGTTCTGCAGCTTAGTTTTTACAAAGAGAGCTTTTTTCCTCCCTTTTCAAACTGCCTCTGAAGTTGGTCCCTATCATCTGTTTTAGAAACGCTGCTGTTTCCATAAATCTCCCCTAATGTCCTTTAGCCTTTTTTTTCTCCATTTCTTTACAATTCCCTGAGGTTTTGATTTGCTTTGTGAATGACACAATGATGTGGTAATGGGAGCCTAGAAGAGGAGCCAGGGACTCAAGGAGACCTCGCTGCGGATGTTTTCTGTTTTATTTGGGGCTGTGTCCTGCTTTTTCCGTCCCCTGCTCTTGCTTTCCCATGGGCACTCACCCCCCAAGCGACCAGGTCATCTCTCAGCCTCACCAACTTTGGGATTTTAATGAGGAACCTCTGCTGAATACTTTTCAGGTTTAATGTTCGTTAAGCAAATAAATGCATCATAAAAATTGCTCTTACCCGAATTTTTGACTCACCTAATCTTTTTTTAATGGACTCTAGAGTGAGGGAAGGAACCTAAAATAATTTTTAATCAATTAATGATGCTTTTCCTGAACATCCCCTATGTTTAGGCAGCTTGAGGATTACAAGTTAAAAAACTGGTATTTCAGTCTTAGCTTGTTCTGAATGAGCTTTGTGGTTTTTTGTGTATGTGTTTTTTTGCTTTGGCCCCTCACACACTCTGCCAGTTTCTAGATGGTATTTACTGAAGAACAAAACTGGGTTTATGATATTCAAATCAGGCATGTGTTCAGATAAGCACAAGAGTCATGGCTAAGGATTCTTAGGTGAAGAGGTAAAATAATTGAATCAGCTTTCAGGTGCTGTCTAGAAAAGCCCATCCTTGTTCAAATACAGCAGGGTGTGGTGTGTTTGGTGGTTTTGGTTTATTTTTATTTTTCTTTGTGTTTGTAGTAGGCTTAAAATCTTTGCAGGACTAAGTCACTGTTTTTGTAAGTACATGGGGTGTATTTAAGAGCCTGATTTGCAGAAATACTTGACTGTATTCAGATTGAGCTTGAGGAATAGTTGTAGTTACCTCCTTCCTCTAAGGAAAGATATTTAAAAACTTGCAGAGGCTTATTAGCTTAAGTGCCTTGTTACCTGCTTGTGCTATTTTCCATCATAGTGTCAAGGTAAAAATTACTTGGGGAGAAATAATTGTTCTAAGTATGCTTAATTCAGTTCAGTGAATCTGACACATCCTCTATCATTTTTATTTATTTATAAAAATGGGAGAGAGTTGGGCACCTGTCAAAAGCAGAGAAATACATGATGGCGCTTTCTGTTACAGGAATATTTTGTTAAAATGCTGTAGCTGCATGCAAGTTTATTGCAGAAAAGATTTCTCTAATAGTGTTGGACATCTCATAGTAATTTTAAGTCCTTTTGCTCACACCATGAGGTAGTGAAGATGCAATTCACTCTGAGATTGTTTTCAGTTTAGCTTAAGAAATCACTTTATATTTTCCTCTAACTTATGTAGCTATCCTTAAAACTGCTGTTTTTAATGAAATTTCATTTACATCTTCTCCCACTGGAGATGGCTGTAGGTTAGGACTAGCCTGACTAAGCTGTGCCAAAGGTAGGAGTAAGGAGTTTTTTACATGCTGATTAATTCTCTTTTGTTCCTTTGGGAATATCTGGTATTGCTTAAATTGATTGCCGTAAGCAATATGGCAACATTTTTGACCTTCTAAACTGAAATTCAGCAAAAAAAAAAAGAAAAAAAAAAAAGAAA
>VZRN01002545.1:192740-238570 GCA_013397935.1 Dasyornis broadbenti
AAAAAAAAAAAGAAAAATATAAACCTCCATGTTTCAGTTTTACATAACTATACAGTTGAAATACAGTAGTAAAAAATACAGAGGAGTCATCTTCTGCGGCACTGGTGTTAGCTGGTGATCTCCAACCCTTTGGCAGAGATGGAATCTGAGAAAGTGGTAGTTGTCCATCCCCTCCATAGAGAAAGTATTGGGTGAGAATCTGTTTTTCTTTTTCTATGATCTGACTTCTCATCTCTCCCATGGCCGGCTTTGTGAATCAGAGCACCCGTTGCCTTCGTTAGGTATTTCCCACCTGCACTGTTGTGTAACTAAAGACAGGGGCAGCTTACAGTGGGTTTACTTTCCTACACAGCTTTGTGGGAAGCCCTAAGCCAAGGCTGTGTGCTGCTTTCTGAAGTTAATTCACAGATGTGGGGTGCCAGGTGACCAGGAGTTGTCCTCCCGCGGCTCCCTTTGTTGCTCGAAGGCCAGACGGCTCATCCGTCACCCTTCACCCCACCTCCAGCGCCCCTCTCCCTCCCTCCCCATATTCCCCCAAGATATGATAATGAAGCAGGTGCCTTGTATTGCAGCTCTCCCTGAGCGTGAGAAACGGCAGGAGGTTTAGAAAAGCTGAAACCAAGGAGGAGGAGGCACTTCTGAACCTGTTGGCAGTCACGTCAGTCACGGCCATGCACCGCACAGCCGTCCCACTGCCCACGGGGGAAGAAAGTGGGGAGCCGATTTGTCGTGCCCCAAATCAGCCCGTTGGGACTGTGGGACCCCGCGTTAGGTCCGTGCCAGGCACGGAGGAGCCGAGCTGTGCAGCGTTGGCCTGGCGTGGTGGCCAAGCTGTGCAGTGTTGGCCATGCACGGAGGGGCCGAGCTGTTCCTACAGCGCTGGCCTGGCGCGGTGGCCGTGGGCTGCGGGTGACCTCCCCATAGGGGAGCAGCCCCGGCGGCAGGCCCGGCCACCTCATTGAGATTCCAGGCACAGGCAGCGCCTCCGCAGCTGTATGCTGGAGGCGGTGGCCGAGGAGGCATCCAGAGAGGGGCCCCAAAAAAATCATCAAAGAACCGGCCCCTTCGCTGCGCCTCTGAATAGGCAGACAAACCAGAGGTCCTCCTCTCTCCGCCAGCATGTTGGGAAAGACATTAACATAACCTCTTTTTTTCCCCTTTCTTTTTGATTTCCCCAAGCTACCGAAAATCTACTGTGTTTAAATATCTTGTTCTGACAGTTTGCTAAGGAGAGCGGAGAGTGGTGCACCAGCCTGGTGGGTGTCTGCGCCGCTATTTTTTTAAAAAAACAAACATATTTGAGCTGAGAGTTTTCATTCGGGTCACCCTAGACTTAATTGTTTGGTGTCAGGTCGTTAAGATCCAGAATTAGCTCCCTGCACTTGGAAAGGGTTTGCTTCCGAGTGCTTTAGAAATGCAAAGGCAAGTTTTCAAGCCCTGCTTTCTTTTTCCAAATCTGTTTTGATTTCAGCTCATTTTGAAGCGAGTGGACACTTAGGCAATTTACTCAAGCAGTAAAAACTAACTGTAAATCCCCATCCCACTCCTCAGCACGAACGAGATGGCAGCTCCTGAAAGCTTCATGTATTTAAGGAAATTGGCATCTGTTTTCTGAGCCCTTATTAGGCCGGCAGGATGCAGACCACTTCTCATGGCCATTGAGGCTCAGAAATGAGTCATTCCGCCTTGGATGGGTGGCACATTAGCGCTGCGATTGGCATAACTTTCATGTTCCCTCGGACAGGAACTGGGGCTGTACAAGCAGGGAGTGCCGTACATCATCAGAGCGTGTGGGAATGTAGAGAAGGCTTGCATAACTCAAAAGCTCTAATTTTTTGAGTGTTAAGCTTAAATGCAATTAAAGGTGCTACTTCTGATGCTCAGAGCAGAAAGTTTAATGCATTATTTATCCGTAGATTTGTGGTAGCCACTTGACTGTATTTCATATAACTGAGACCTTGTTTTCAGTCAGTGCACCTGGGCTTGTTACTTGGTTACTTTGGGCCATAAGAAAGTTAATAATTGGTCTGGTGCTTTTGTAAATATCAAGGGTAGCACTGGATACTGACTTGGTTAACCTAATGATTTTTTTTTTTTTTCCCCAAACCAGTGGTATGTATGAGTTGATTAAAAAAAAAAAAAAGCAGAGGCTTCTTAAATATAGTCTGTTCTGAATTAAAGGGTGTGGTGTTGGCTTTGAATGAGCTTGATGCAGCAACAAGCATGCAGCAGTTGGTAAATAAAGATGGATATTCTTTTGTTCTGCTGGTGCTTGCTGCTCATTATTCTCCACTTACCCCGTGAGCTTCCCAGGGAGTGGCAGCTGTTTCTGATGTTAGACACTCTATCAGTGGTAGACAGCTCCAGATTCGGTGAGATACTGTTGTGGGGAGGAGAGGAAAATAATCTAACCTTGCATTATTGTAAATCCTCAGTAGAATTAACTTTTCATGAACCAAAGGAGTTTTGTGTTTAACTTTTTCTGAAATATTCAGGCATAAATGTGCTTTGCAGTATGTGTTACAGCGAAAAAGCTTTTCTGGCATGAGATGGATTTACATTCTAAGTGTGTGTTAAGTATTTTAATGTGCAGTGTGTGGGGGCAGACACAAGGCAATAAAGGGAAATCAGTCTGTAACAATCTTTGTGTATGTTTCCTGATATATACAGTTTGGGAATCTTTGCAATTTGGAAATTGCTTGGAGTAAACAGAATGGTACATAAAGATTTTAAATAATAAAGCTAGCAAGCTACAGAGGAGTCTATTTGGTTCCAGGATTTTATATGTAGGATTTATAACCCATGCTTTTGCTTTCCTGTCTCTGCAGTGTTAGCATTCTGTTACTGAAAACAAAGAAGGCTCTGCCAGGGCATTACACAAGCAATGAATCACAGAGGAAAAAATGTTTTGCTTTGTAAATTGTTCACTTTTCCATGGTGGATCTTTTTTTTTNNNNTATTTGTGTGTTGTCTGATAGAATTTGCCACACATGCTTGCATTTACTGTACTTGGAACGATTCTTTCTAGTGTGACTACATAACTGCTAATATTAGTGACTTCAAGTAACTTCTTCTTGTGATTCTTAAAAACAAAACCACAACAGGAACAAAGAACACAGGGCAAAAATTGAAACAGCTCAGTTCACTCTTCAGGCATGACAGCTTGCTGAGTATATCGGAGGAAGGAAAAGGTGTTGATGTTTTTCAGACAGCTTTGTCCCAGCAGTTCCACATAATTATTTTTTGTCTGTATTGACAAACTCCTTTTCTGCCTCTAGTACTCAGATTTGCTGTCACCTTTTGATGTGGTCCTCATGGGCTGTTGGCCATTTATAGTCTTTTAGCTAATCATAAAAATAGAAATTTGTTTATAAGAATACGCACTTTGTACATCTTTTTGATGACTGTTGGTGAATCTGTTTGTCCGAGCTTCTGCAGAGGAACGATAGCTTGCTTAGGCTTGAATGTAAAATTATGCTCGGAGATCATCTGTTTGGGAAGTCACACACCAGGCAGTGTCTTGCCACTTTTTTGCTGGATGCAGAAGTACAACCTCAGTGTGTTATATAATAAAAATTTATATGACAGATGCTGCACTGTGCCTCATACTCTCCTTGGCAAGAACAATAATCAATAATATGTCAGCTTGCCATATTACAGTATTCATTAAGCTTCAGGCATGTGGAAAAAATTTTAAATAAAATCATATTACTTATTTGCAACTTAAAAAGGTGGATCAGGAACCACAGTCAGCTAAAGCAATGCTTATAAAGGAAGATCCAAGTTGAATGATCCCTGCAGAAAAGAAAGCCTGGCGGTAATGAAATCCTTGATTTTTCACACAAAAAGAGTGAGTGTGGAGGAGGATGCTATATATGTATGGAATGCACCATTTTAAAGACTGTGTGATTAATCCTGTTAGAGGATGTGTTTCTAACAGAGAAGCAGATCAGTGGGATAAAGCTGTAAGAAAGTATGAGAGCCAAACATAAGCATCTATCTAAGACAAAGTCTCCTGTGACAGTACGGTGTAATTTTATGTAAAATTATGTATACTTCACTGAAAATAACCAGATAATAATTTCAGAATCTGCAAAAAATAAATGTCCCCTCTGTAAACGCCAATGGGGAAGACACGTAGCAAATCAGGGCGTGGGGGAAGTGGAAGCTCTGTCTTGTCTCTGTTCAGATACTTTTTGTCCCATCCAATCTGGATTTAGTCCTAAATGCAGGTATGGTAAAGGGGTAATGTGGTGGTTCTTAGGTCTCCTGGGTGTGCTTTATGCAAGGAAAGAAAATACCAACGAGCCAGGTATGTAACAGTATGCCCCAAAATCCTGATAGTATGGGCAGCCTCCTCCCCAACCTGCTTATGTAGCAAACCTCTAGTCAAGAGCTGGGCTGAGCGTGCCACGTATCTTCTTGTCCCTGTAGTCTCATCTGTGGTGTAATAGTAATGAGATTGGAGTAATCTCACTGATCTGGGCCGAGTTGAACTGATAATTTAAATGTGAAAGGCTTCATAATCTCCTCCTGATCCCAGAAAGTTTTCAGCATTTAATTAAGATCAGAATTAAAAAGATGATGACAACAAAACCTTGTACATTTACCTCCTCGCTTATAAATGTTAAACCATGACAGGTGAGTTCTTCTGAAATTCCTGGAGTGATGATGACACTTCTGTAAACCCCTTATAGGTTGGTGGTAACACCTAGAGCAGTAACTGCTGGCTCTAAAAGAAACACTGAGAAGGTTTGTGCTCCTTTTCCTCTCCTTTTTCTTGCCCCATACCTGTTTCATCAGTTCAAATGGATGTTTTACTGCAAACATGGCCGCTGCAAAAGTGGCTCTGTCTGACTCTCTCTAACAGTTCAGTAGCTCTTAGTTTTTTGCTTTAGATTAGAAAATTGAAAGCCTAACAAGACTAAACAGGTGAAAGCAGCTGCTGGGGGCTGTGCACACCCGTGGCTGTGTGGTGTGGGCGTCAGGGTTGCTTCTGCTTCTGTGTGCAGGAGGGAGAAGGATAAGTGTGAACGGAGAAGTGACACAGCTGCTGCCCAAAGCAGGTTGAAACTGCACCGCAGACGGAGAGGAGGTCTGTGGGGAGAGGAAGGAGACAAAGCAGCTGCAAGGGAGTTCCTGGGGCACAGTGCACTTTGCTGGGAGAGAAATTACCAGCGGAGAAAAGCTGAACAGTAGGAAAGGAGGAGAGTGTGAACGGAACCTGGGAGAATAGGAGAGCAGCAGAAAGTTGCCAGAGCCAGTAAATCTGGTGAGCCTTCTCCTCTCACTGTTCTTGGTTGCCAGAAGAGCTTGCCAGCAGATGAACCTGTGGGCACTGGGCACCAGGCACCAGCCAGTGCAGGGCAGCATCACAGAGTGCACAGGTGTCCTGCTGCGGCAGGCTGGTAAGGAGTTCAGCTCCTGGCGTGCTCCCTCATCTTCTCCCCAGTGTTAAACAAACAAGTGAGAAACCATACAGAAGGGAGGAGGATATGGTTGATGCACCACTGTGGATGCTTTGAAGTTGACCATTTGCTTTTAAAATTTTTAAATCAGTTGTTGGGGTGAGCAGAAGTGGAAAAGTGTGGCCAGTACTGTGTTTAGAATAACACCTTGAATAAGGTTTTTGTGACTCAGTTGAGTAGAAACATTACTGCAGGACCTTGTAGGACCTGGAGGGGCAGCTTGGCACCATGAAAAGCTATTTGAGGTTCTTGAGAGACTGCCTGAGAAAATAACGATCTGGTCAATAAGCAAAAACCTGAGGCATACTGACAGTCATCCGGAAGAGCTGTAGGTGGGACCTCTGTCTTCCTTCCCTGAAGACCAGCTGAATAAATCCAGTAAATAACAGGGGTTTTAATTAACTCTCTTCTTTTTATTCTACTACTGGACATTTTGAATGTGGCTGTAACAGTCACATGTGCAGCTTACTCAGATGAGCAGTACTGTGGTGTGAGCAATGGGTGTTTTCTCAGACAAAGAAAGGTGGCGTATCTTTCAGAGTAGATGTTTGTTTTCTACTTTGTGGTGGCTATACATCATCCAGTGTTTTCCTCTTTGTATTGTGATATATCATCTTGTGTTTCATGCTTGAGGTGTTGTGAGAGGAGTGAGTGATGTTATGTAACATAAGCAGAGAATTATCTTCTTATGGTCTAAAAGTGACTGTTGGTTTGATAAAGCAGTTGACTAATTAGTAAATTACCCATTGTTGTTTAAAATACTTGCGCTGCAAAATGTAAATGAAAAAAATTTCTCCACTTGTCAGTATGAAAAATGACAATAGCAAAAATAATACATAGGACATCTGCTCTGATTTTTTTAAAATTTAAAATGCATTTAAGGCAGATGTTGCAGAATTTGAATGGAAGTCGAAGTAGCTGGAAGAACAAAACATCGCTGTTTACCTTTTATGAAGTCCCATTTTTATGGCTAACATCGCTATCAGTATGTGACTCAGTGCCTGTATTTTTCCACTGTTTGTATCAGACTGAACTGAATGTTCTTAAAACTGCTGCTGTCAGGATGACATATAATTTCAATATTAACAGAAATTATTGGTGTGTCAGTATTTTGGGGTGTTTTCTGATGTTCTCTCCCTTTGCCCATCCTCTCTTTCCAGGAGAATACATCAAAACATGGAGGCCACGGTATTTTCTGTTGAAGAACGATGGCACCTTCATTGGCTACAAGGAACGACCGCAGGATGTTGACCAGCGGGAATCACCTTTAAATAACTTCTCAGTAGCTCGTAAGTGTTTTTAGCTGCTCTCTTGTCCAGTTTGGGGGTTGATATCTTTTAATACAGGTGGTAAGCCATATCAGTAACATTCAGATCTGCCCAGAGCGATGTATCTAAACACGAAGCATGTTTATTTGAGATGATAAATCCCTCTGTGTTTCTCAGGAATGACTGTGATGTGGAGGTTTGATGCTCTGCCTCTTTTATTTTCTTAGTCTTCCACTAATTTACTGTTTCTGGTTATCAAATATAATTGGTTTATTTGTTAATATTTTGTACGTATGTTACTCAGCAAATTGCTTTAAAGTGAAAATTAATCCAGGTGCATGTCTCAGTACTTGGCAGGTAGGTTCAGCCAAAGCGTTTCTGCCACCAGATCTGGATTCCAGTGGCATTGACATAGGTCAGAATTATTTAATTGTTAGCATAAGAGAAGGCAGAGTGAGCACAGTTTTTAATGAAACAGGCTTGGTTTCTCTTAATGTTGAACACAAAGCCATAGATCTTCTGTCAAAGCCAACAAAAGAGTTTGGAAATAATAACATCACCTAACCTCTGCACTCTCTCCTATGGAAACATTTCCGATTTTGCTCAGGTGCTGCAGCCCAGGATGTGATCGGAGACTCTGAAGATAATTTCCTTTTCTTGCTCATGTTTTTAACCTTTCACCGTATACTTTCAGTTTTTATTTTCTCCTGTTCTTAATCTTTCCTGTCTCATGATCTGCCTGTGTCTCATTCCACCACTTAAAAAAAATCATTGTGGCAACTGTTATTAACAATGATCTGTTTCATGTTCCTGCTGACTAGTGGAAGCAAAGCTCTGCAGAGAGAAGGGTAGGGTCTTTCCCTCTTCATTACAGGGCTGCTCGAAATACATGGGATTCACCTTTGTAGCTGATCACTACGCAGGTATTTGTTTTGGAGAACCCTGGTCCTGGAAGAGGGCTGGACAGCAGTAGGAATTAATTGAAATGTTTATTATTTTTCCTCCAGTAGCAGCATATACCTGTTCTGAGTGACGACGGGAATAAATGGTGGACATGTTGTTGCCTGGTGCCTCTGTGCAGGATGCCAAGGGTGCTTTGGGGCTTTTTGTCTCATTTTAGAGAAAGAATTGTCGTAGTGTTTTCATTTCAGTAATGACATGGTACTTTCCTCTTTAGACTGGTATCTTCTCACAGATCAAGAAGGTAAAGCAAAGCAGCAGAAAGCCATTAATTCATAAATTAATTCAGTACTTGGTCTATAGCCAGAGGCTTTTAACAAATACACTTTCTGGAGGACACTTCCATCCTCTTTCTGCTAACTGCATTACTTGGGCAGCTCAGTGCTAAGAGTAAAAATGTGTCCATTGCCTTTTCTTTGTCCAAGTTGCCTTTAAAATGGGTTAACTTAAATAGGTTTTCACAACAAGAATATGGTGCTTTTTTGGCAGATTGAGCCCATCAGTCTCAGCATTTATAGATAAACAGGTTTGTTACCATGGTATCGGAGCATTGTCGGAGAAGACGCAGCACATGCCTATAGATGAGTTGTAGTCCGTATAAGAGGCATGGAGGGCTGGGTGGTGGGTGGGAAGATGTTTCTAGCAGTGGCTCTTGCCTGGTGAACCAGTGGCAGGTCAGAAGGCCTTGATGATTGGAGTGGAGCCTCCTTACTGCAAGTCATTATTGTGGATTTGGGCCCACAGAAGCAGCTGTTTCCCCACCAGGATTTAATTTCTTGTGTAGGCAGCAGCATGCAATGCTGCCAGCACTTCTCTCCCTTCTGGGTGCCCTCCACACTTTCATTGATTCACAGAATATTCTGTTGGACAGGACCCACAAGGATCATCGAGTCCAACTCTTTAAGTAAATGGCCCATATGGGGATTGAACCCCCAAACTCGGTGTTATTAGTACCAGACTCTAACCAGCTGAGCTAATCTCAGGGTTCATGTTGTTTGGATGTGTTTAGCGCCATGGGCTTTCCCTTTGAACCTGCTTGCCTAATCCTTTCATTTGGGTTAACAGGTCAAGGTAGTGTTGAGTGAGTTTGAGCTGTCTCTGGAGAAAGACTCAGGCCAGAGCACAGGCCTGTAGAAGCCTCCTGCCAGTGAAAGGTGGGGAGAATTTAGATTAAATATTTTGTAAAAATTAATCCTTCTATTTTCTTTTCCTCCAAGAGATCATGATAGCCCAGACTTTTTTTGTTAATTAGTGAACCAGATTTTTTTTTAATGAGATGGCAGGCTGTCTCTGTCAGTCTGTTCTTTGGAAGTGGTCCCATGTTTCTGATTAAAACCTTTACCCTCTTCTGCTGTAAAATAATGTAGGCTTTTTTATCATTGCAAGTCAAAGGAGGGCTTTTTTAAAAGAGGAATTTTATTACTTGTAGTATAAAATCAATATTGCGTGACTTTGTCAGCGCATGAGAAGCAGGAAATAATTAATGAGAAAACAGTGACAGAAGATAACAACTAATGGTTACCTCTCTTTTCCCTTAACAGGTATGAAGAAAGTATTAGCAATAAATAGTGTCTGATTTCCATGTGCTTTCCAGTCTCTTCTTTCTCCTATGCTAGCCTTTTCCTTTTGGTCTGTGAGGGTTTTGATAATACATTTTTGAAAACTTGTTTCTAAGCCCCTCTAACTAAAGAGAGGCTCACTATTTATTTTAAAAAACCTTTTCTCTACCCAATTTTCCTTTTAAAATAGCCCTATATCTATGTTTGCTGTGTTTAAGGAGTTTATTTTCTCTAGAATTAACCTGTTGGTGATTTGTTTTTAAAAAACCCCAACAACAAATCAAAAACAAACCCAAAAAACCCCAAAGTAACACTCCTGAAAGATGGTGTATGAGTCTTTAACTGAGATTTTTGAGTCTTATTTGTGTTTGTGTTCCATAGTTTACCACTAATAAGATAGAAGGAATAAAAATGTCTGTACCTAAAAGTTCTGCTCCAGAGCCCCAGCAGATGAATAACCAACAGAGGCTGTGTTGTAAATCTGTGAGATAAGTAGCCTTCATACTGATTGTAATCTCGGATTATCATGTATGTCTCCCTATTAGGTTATAAGCCTTTAAAACCATATAGCTGAGAAAAGCAGTATATTGTGAAAACCACATGGAGAGAGAGGCTGTTCCTTTTAGAAAGGGATTATTTCTCCCGGCTGTCAAAAAGGAAGATGGACTGTGGTGGTTTTGTTGTACAGCTGAAAACATAATTGCTCAGTAATACGAGAGCTCCTTTTGGGACAGGACTGTGTGTCTGCAGTCAAGCATTTATCAGAGGGCAAAGGATGGCCAGATTAGTGGTTGGATTTTTTGTCTGCTGTTACTAAGAGCCACCTTTATGCAGGTCTGTAACTTGGTGCTTCTGGCCCCTCACTTTTGCTATGCTGAGCAGTTCAGAAGTGAATCTATCCAGTGGTGCTAGCAAAAAACTTCAACATAATATTCCTGTTTGTCTTTCAAAAGTTTTATTTCTTCATCATTCTTTTTTCCTGATCTACCCTTTTCCTTTTTTTTCCCTGTTTTCTTTTTGGTTTTTCTCCATACCCTTTCTTAAAGAAACCAAAACAGGAATGGGAAGGATTCATCCTTGACATTATTGTTTTAAGTGTGATGTCATTATATAGGGAGCAGAGTTTGACACTTTCATCGAAAGTAATCTGCCTTTTAGCTTAAGTGCTGGGAAAGCAAATATTGTGACATTTTAGAAAGTCACTGGGATAATACTAAGTGTCTTTCAAATACAAAATGGTAATTTACATTTGAATGCCTTGGTGTCTGTTCCTGTTAGGAACAATTTCTCTGTCCTACTTACTTTAAAAGACCAAATGCCACGAAAGAATCAAGAGGTTCTTTAGAGCAATTTAAATAATTTTTAACATGCTGGTGTTTATAGTACTTGCTCTGTTGCAAATGGGGAATACTTATGTTGGCCTGTTTCACAGGAAAAACTTTCTTCAAAGTGGGTAAGCAACCCTCGGCCTGTATTTGAAATGTGAATGTTTTTATAGCAGGACCCCCAAATGCGCCATAAATCAGACCTAACACTACACAGCATCTGCATCTGTGCTCTGCTGGAGTGGTGCATGTTGCAGTACATGATTAGAGAAGGTGAATTTGATGCTTCTCTAACTTGTCAACTACAGTGAAGAGCATACAGTTGAGTTTAAAAGTAAGGAAAAAACTACTGTTCATTTGTTCCATTGATAAAATCCATGTAATATCATGTCATATATGGTGAGAACTAAGTGGTAGTTTCAAACTTTCTAGAACCTACGTGATATAGCACTTTGGTAAAGCAATTTAAAAGTAAAGCCTTCTGTATTTCTTGATATATGGTGTTATGATTGAGCAGGGTAATTAGACAGCATATTGTTCACTAAACAAAACAATTCCGTGTGACATACTTGAATTATAGTGGTTATTAACTGACAAATCTCTATTATTCATCTTGCTGTATGCCTTAAAGATTGCTGGATCAGCAAGCTTAACAAATATCAATGGACAGTGCTGATTTAGGGGAAGAGTGACATTTAATTGGTCCTCTTCTATGGCAGAAAAAGCCTTGTGTTGTTTATCATGTTGAAATTAAATGGTTAAATGTAGAGTTCATGGCTGGTTTAAATATCTATGCAGCTACTTCAGAAAGTGAATCTAAAGTGTTTTTAAAAAGCAAGTAAAACCTCTCTGTTTATTTCTTCATAATGTTGTACATTGGGATAAATACGGGAGAACAGTTCTGGATTAACAAGGTTAGGAGATAGCCTGATGCTGTTCTTCAAGTCTTCAGGCAAATTCAGTATATTACAGCACCATTGTGCAGGCTCCTGGAGGGCAACCCCAGCCTTAATCTAATCACGTTAAGCAGATAAAAGTGGGAGGCAGAACAAACAAACAACAAAAAAAGGGCAGCTAAATTGAGGTGGGCAGTCCAGTTGCAAGAGTGAGATCTTTTGAGCTGAATTTATCAGCACAGGCTCATGAGGCTGCGCCAGCCCAGGCAGTTCTGTTTGACTTTCGTTGCCATTCTATGAGAGAGGATGGAGGGGGCTGGAAGGCCAAATCCAGCACGGCTGCGTCACTGGGCGGAAGTTGTTTAATCGGGGTGAATGAAGGAGTGCCGTTTATCATGCTAAAGCCTTTCCATGACTCATTAATAAACTTTCTCTTATCTAATTGGAGTGCTTTAGTAGGACGCAGTATAACCTCAGCATGCTCTTAAAGAAAAATTTTATTTTCTTGTCATGAAAAATGCAGAGTTACTAATTGAAAAGCTTATAATTCCAGTAGCAAATGAGGCATGAAATATATTGCCAAAAATACAGCGCCCAAAAACACTATCAGTAAATATTTTATCTTGGCGCTAATTAAGAGCTTGAACTTAAAACTGAGCATTCTAAATTTACACAATAATGAAATTAACCTAATGGTACCAGTGTAGCCTTAGTAACGTGTACTGTTATTCTGGTGGATTCTGTGCTCGACTTGCACGTTGCTGATGGTGGAGGAGGTTCATAGCTCTAGCAGTAAACGGAAATTTTTTTCTTGTCTTCATAGTGCCTTTTTATTTACTTGGAAGTTGATTTAGAACCTGAAGACCAAATAACAGCAAGCTTGTGGTTTCATTAACTGCAAGTAAAACAGTATAATGCAAGCAAAAAAATCCCACAATCATATTTTCTTTTTTCCCCTGTGCTTACTTGGTTTCTTAATTTGACTTTCCTCTAGCAGGAGCTGTTTAATTAATTAGATTTTCTATTAATGTTAATCTAAAAACTGTGGTTTTTTTGGCTCTTGTTGTTATTTCATTGATTTTCTTTTGTTTTTCAGATCTCTGTTAGTAGAGCTAAAGTGTATGCTTTATCAGGTGCATTTTCAGGCCCAAATTTGAAGGATAAACACTCATAACATCCTAAGAAGCTTAAAGTAGTAGATCTGATTAAAAATAAAAAAAATTACACTCAGCTCTCACTGGAACCTTTTGATGAAGGAAGTGGTGGCTTTGCATGTAGCTGTACTTCTGTAGCCTTTTTAGGTTGTGCTTAAACCCGGACAGTGATGGAGGCTGCTCGCTGCATGTCCATGCAGCATCTGACTGCGACAGCTCTCCCAAAGGCTTCTGGAACAGGGTCTTCTCAGGGGGTGCCTTTGCAGTTTGTTGTTCCCTCTAGTGTTTGAGGACTGGAAATGCTGAGTCTAGTCTTCATCAAGTCACTGCAAAATGATCAAACGCTCTCTTGCAACTCCCTGGAAGCCATGGACAGGGTTTTATTTTGGGAAAGTCGATGGGAGGGAATGTAGGGACTTGACTTCAGTTTCAGTGGATGTAATTGCTGCATTATCAACTGACTTTGGCCATGTGCTGTGCTCTGGATGACCTTTAGAGTATGGGACCTGAGTCTGAATGGCTTCTGTGTTATCACATCACATTTCTGCTTACCTCTATGGGCAAACCAAATGCGGAGCCTTTCAAAGCAGAATTTGATTTCAGAGCTGCTTAGATGGCTATCTCCCAAGCTATTTATTGGTTTCATCAACACAGTAAATTGTCTCAAGTCTCCTAAAGAAGTACTTACAGAGATTTCTATGGCTGATTAATTGCAACAGTTTGCTAGATAAGAATAAAGACAAATGATTATTTAAACCTGCTTATGTACCATGACTCTTTCTTCCTTGATTGTGGTAGAGTGCCAGCTGATGAAGACAGAGCGACCTAAACCAAACACATTTATCATTAGATGCCTCCAGTGGACCACAGTAATTGAAAGAACATTTCATGTGGAGACTCCAGAGGAGCGGTATGTTTCATTCATATTTAATGCATAAACTCCTTGCAAAAGCAGATGCGAGCGTTCAGCATTAATAGTGAGTCCTTTGCTGAAGCTCTTATTTATCAGGTGATGTACGTCTGGATTAAAAAGCAACAAATAATTTTTGAGGGCCTCAGTTTTAGTGTGTTTTCCAGTATAAAAGGTACCCTAAAGGGGAGTTTTCGAGAGTGGATTTTGAGCAGTGTTTGTAAATTAAGTGTTGCTAGGTTGGATATCCAAAATGGACAGATGCAGGTGTGTACCAGCACGCAGGTAGTTATTTCTGGAAATGTAATGTTCATTTCTCACTGGAAATGTTGTGGTATGTAAAATGAAGGGTTTCTGACCTGGGAGTTTCTGGAAGGATGAGCACAAGTGAAACAGAGATTCAGGCAGAGTTGAGTTGTATCAAAATACTGACCTTTTAAAGTCTATTTAGACATCCTATTTCTAAAGGAAAAGTTAGTTGTATCATTGCTGATTGCTAATGTTTTATGCAAATTAGATAATAAAGGTGATAGTTATCTGCTGCAGGTGCAGATTTCTGTTTCATCTTTGAAGAAACAAAGCTAAGAGCTGCATCCTGTGCTCTCATCATTGGAGAATTGATCTCTTACCTCCAGAGAGAACAGTTTTCCAGCACAGCTATTCTACAACAACTGAGTATTTAAATGTTTACTTGCTCTTCAGAAACTGAACTTAAATTATTCCAGTACTATTGCCCCAAGGGAGTGGGTACTTTAAAATCCTGGTCCTCCCTGGATATGATGCAGGCACATGTTTATTTTGAAGACCAGTAAATTCTACCTAGTATTACTCGCTTCTTTCTTTCATAGCCTTTGCATGCACACTGATTTAAAGATGGCTCCTGATTATTGCTTTTGATTCTGTTACAATGATCAGAAGAAGGTTAAGTCAAATTAAAAGCAAAGAGAAAGAAACTGCTCCTTGTTTTTTTTAGGAACTTCGTGATCAGTGACCCTAAAGGGAGTGAATAGCAGTTTCCACTTGGGGGAAGATTGTATTTCAGTCTTGTTTTGTTCCCTCCTAGCCAATTAAGTCAGCTTTGTGACACTTCAGGGCTCGGAGTGTTAGTCACCTCTGTTGTGTACTCTTGAGACATAAAAGCTGAGGTTAAAATTCTTTTCTCCCAGAAATCAAAGATACTGACTTCAGGGGGGCCGAGATCTCAACCAAGTCAGTAACAAAAGAGATATGAAGGTCAATATGCCTTTAGCTTTCTCTGTGCCTTTAAAAACCAATGTTTGCTTTTTTGAAAGAGATGGAGAGAGGAAAGTACAGAAGTTCTTTTTGTAATAATTTTGAATATAAAAATATGACTAGTAAGTAAGGGAATGTGTTTGTGATGGTGAATGGGGTAGTCTCTGCTGGGAGTATAGGGAGAATGTTCAGAATGTTTGGCATTACCCTGCTGCCCCAGACGGGGTTGGATGAATGGTGCAGAATTCAGGCAAAATCCAAAATAAAAAATGCACAAGGCAGGAAAGACCTTACATGGTGCAGTTTTTATTGGAATCTTGTGTTGGATACTTTTTCCCATGGAGTTTGCTTCTTCTGGGGAATGATCAGCCTCTTCCATCCATCACAAACATCCATCAAAACTGAAACTGACATGTTCAGATACGATTTTTATAAAACCAACAAACCTTCATAGGACCAGTGAAAAATTAGACATTGGTAAGGATGGCATGGCTGCACTGCAGATTGTGCACAGAGTTGTTCAGCATTGGCTGCTGCTGTTCCTGCTGTAGTAGCAAAATATTTTACCTGGGATGTCCTTAGGAGAAGAGTTTAACCAGTGCCTCGAAAACACCACCACATCCTGTTCCCTACATATACAAAAGACAGTAAACATGGTAAGTTCAGACAGTCCACTGGATGTGTCTGCAGTCCCTCTGTGTCTTAAAGCCTGTCCTGAAACCCTGGAAGCCTTTATGAGTTGTATTCTTTATGTTCAATAAATTTGCAGTGAAATCGAGTGAAGGCCAAGAACTTTCACTTCAGTAGCTTCCAAAGGTGTGAAATCTCCCGAAGGACACTGGAGTGGAAGTGGTCTCCATTGGAGTCAAAGGGGTCACTGTTAGAGCACCCGTTGCTGGAAGAGCTTATCATAACCAAGACCTGTGCCTAAGATGAAATGTCACTGCTTTTGCTGACATTCTGCTAAAGATTACACAGAAATTGCTGTACTGCTGTCGTCATCTTTACAACACAAGAATAACCTAAGTATCCTGGGCTATAATACCTTCTCCAAGAACATCCCTTGCCACTAAAATTTGGGATGTGTGTGCAAAGATGTGGCATAGTGTCCCCAGGACCAGGACATGTGTTTTGGTGCACCATAGAAATGTAGAAGCTATCTTTAATGGCTTTGTGCTTCATGTAAGCCTTTTGCTTTTTGTTTTGGCAAGTCTGTTTTGGTTATGTAAATCTCTGTATCACCAGGTCATATCTTGAGCTGTTGACTGAATGCCCATTAGAAATTCTATTATCTGAAAAGCCTTGTATTATGTCCAGACTGGGAAGATTTCAGTTGTCTCTTGTTTCTAGTACAATTAATAAAGATACCTGTTTAAAAATGTATTTTTACAGTGCTTGAAAATGCACATAATTCATTGTATCGTCCGTTGATTCATCAGAGAGCATTAGTGGCTCTGTATTCCTTGTGATCCTTGCCATGGCAGATGGTATTCTAAAGCCACAAGTAATGAATGTCTTTGCCTATATTTTGCCAGGGAAGAATGGACAAAAGCCATCCAAACAGTAGCAGATAGCCTCAAGAAACAAGAGGAAGAGATGATGGATTTTAGATCTGGCTCTCCCAGTGATAATTCAGGTGCTGAAGAAATGGAAGTTTCTATGACAAAACCAAAACACAAAGTGGTAAGTGGGCATACCAGGAATAACTGTTTTTGAGGTCTTCTGAAATATAGACAAGAAATAGCCATCAAGCCATATCTGTTCCCCAAACAATTACATGGTTGGCTGTAAATGCAGCCTCTGGAGGAAGCAATGGTCTCAGCTGAGCAGAGCCTGTCTGGGTCTGCCAGAATTCACAGGTCCTTATGGGATGCCTTTCAAGGCCAGCTCAGGTCTGGGTTTGGTTTGCCTATTATCCTGTGGTAGAGAGCCTGAAACCAAAGCTCCTGCTGGACCATGTGACTCTGTAAACTCCTTGCAGGCTGGTGCAAAGGTTTTCCGGTGGATTTGCAGGATTTAGGGTGGGTCCAGTGCCTTCAATTATTCTGTATTAAGGGTTTAGGCTAACTCCAGCCAGCCACTGCAGTGTCTCTCCGTAGTACTCCTAGAATTTGGGGTTTTGCATCAGGCACAACATAGTCTGAGTGCACAGGGCCTGGTCAGCAATGGCCATCCATGACATGAATATGTGCTAGAGGAGATCTTTGCCCTGTTGAGCCTTTTTAGGTGTCTTTCTTCAATTTCATTTATTTCTACCCCTTCGTGTCTTCAGTTTGTATTTCTGTTTTCCAAAGTGTTCCCACCTGTTCCTGCAAGATGGAATTGACAGAACCTTCTCCCATGGGAATGCATTGTCTGTGGATTTTGAGTGGGCACTTCCTTGTGTCCTCATCTCACCATTGTCATCCTCACCTATTTCCATAAGTTTGTTTCAGTTTTGGGAAAACTGATGAAGTTTTTCTGTAAAAAGATAGCCATCCACCAGTGTCTTCACTAAGCTTGTGTGTTACCATTGTGTCATGTTAGTGCTTTCAGAGTGATGTGGGTAGGCACTTTCATGCCACTCTGAGTCAGAGCTGCCAGCAGGTTTCTGGGTCTTTGGCTGAACACATCCAGTTCTTGATGAGCAGTCCTTCGTAGAAATACAAGAACCACCTCATTCATCAAATGGACACATTCTTCTGAAACTGTGACTGTCTATTCCTGGACACATTAGTGAGGATAACCAAAATTATTATTGAGGTCCTGGCATCAACTGTATTGAGCAATTTAGCAGAAAATCTCCTCAGCCAGTTCTAGTGAAGAATATGGAAAGGTTTGCTATTAGGGGCATCTTAAAATTTTTCCCCAACTGAGGCTGCAGCAGCCTTTGGTTGTATAAGTCTTCTGTTGCCATGCTGGCAATGGTCATTGATCTGATGGTACAGAGTCTCTGCACAGCTTCCAACACATTCTGATTCCTCCAAAGCTTTTCCTCATGGTGAAAAATGTAAGAGCAAATGGCTGATCTGTGAGGCAGTGTCAGAGACTGGAAAGATTTGATGTCTTGAGACAGTTTGGGGTGCATGTGTGTGGGGGAAGGGGCAGGACAGGCCTTGCCCTGGCAAAGAAGTGAACTGCCCTACACCCGCATAGAGCCTGTATCCCAGCCTGGTAGAGCTGCCAGTCACTGGCACACCAGAGGCAGTGCTCCACTCTTCCCTAACTCAGCTCCTGAGTGGCCAAATGACCGCAAATCCCACCTGGGGGAAAGGCTCATGAAGGCTGAGGGGTATTTAAGGTTGAACATGAGGCCATCACCTTGTCTGGACCCTGCCTCTTCTTGGAGTTTCTATCTGAACACGGCTGGAACCCAGGAGCTGGTAGCTGTATGTGTGCCTTTTCACATCTTTTCTGTCTTTCTTTTTCTCCTCATTCCGTCTTGTTGGAATATTTTGAGTAACTTACCACTGAATGGGTTTAAAGTTTGCCAAGTTGAATGGTCCAAGTTAATGCTGTGAGAAGTGTTTTATGTTGATTGGATGTTGTAGTAAACCTTTAGCCAAAGTTGCGTGTTTTTTCCAAAGTTTACCAGTAAACTTTTTGGTGTTGTTTTGACCTCTTGAGAATATCTGGTTGACATTTCCCCTACATGTCCAACTCAGAATAAAGAGAGTGATAGGGAGAAGGTAGTTTTCTGATGTTCTCTGGCAAAAAGGGTATGGAATCCCAGATACAGAAGCCTAACCTGAATTTGGTCTCCACTTGTAGAGTTGTTGGAAGTTTATAAAGCTTGATCAGACCCAAACAGATAGATGTGGTGTGAGAAAAACTGGCACTTTGGCAAAAGAAGGGAAAAAAAACCCTGGTAAGGGTTCCCCTTCGGAGTCTTTAATGGCTGCTCAGAAAGATAAAGAAGCACGTGTTCGAAGAGCCTGAGAAAGAGCTGATGAAGTTGCAAATTGCCTCGGAGGCTGAAACAATAGCTCGCCTCAGGGCAAAGTGAGAATTAACAGCCCATAAGCAACTAGCCCCAAACCTGAGAAACCTGTTAAACAACTTTGTGCAGAGCCAGAGAGCTTTAGAGTTGCAAATTAACAGCATTGAGGGAGGTGTGGAGGATGAACTGAGTCTTCCACTTTGAGGGAGGAGTTGGGCATTCCTGAACATGATGTCACCGCCCTCAGCTCTTGGGAGGAGTTTGATGCAACAAAGCCAAACCCCTCCTCATACCCTAAACTCCGCCCATCTGTTAAAAAGAAAAAAAAGAAAAAAAAAAAAAAAGAGGTGGAACTCCCTGAGAATGATGTCACTGATGTCACCTCTCTCCACCCCTTGGAGGAGGGGTTTGACTCAGCAAAGCCACCCTTCACTGCTCCCCACTCCAAGCCGTGCTGTAGAGAGGTAGAGCTGATGGTGATACCACACTGCAACAGAATTGGTTAAATTGCAAGGGAAAATTAGCAATCGTCCCAAAGAAAATGAAACGGAGAATATTTTGAAAATTTCACTAATGGGGAGTGAAATAAAGCTTTCTGAGGAGGGAGCAACCTGTTGTGTGAAAAGTTTAAATCTGTTGGAGGGGGAAGAACTCATCCCTCTGCCCACTCCAGCATGTGGTAAAATTACTGGGAGAGTGTGGGAGGCAGTGAGCTTCCAACCAATGCACAAGAAACAGCTGGTGCCCTGTTGGCCTTCTCCCATTTTATTGTTATTTATTGCAAAATGTAAGGATCAAGACCGAGACAACAAACTCTCTGTGCCACCTCCAAAAACTGAGGTGGGAGAGGGTGGCGAATTCAAATATCCTCAAAAGTTCACTGGAAATAAATGGAAATTCAGTTTCTGTGTATTTACAATGAAGCTTTGTGAACGCCTCCTGCACTGCCTCCTCCTGGAGGAGGTGGGTATTGAGCCATGCCTGCCACTAGAGGCCAGAGGAGGAACTGCTGCAGAATCTGTAACCTCTTGGGGAAAAATAGTTTTATCATTGTGTAAGTTTGTTGTTTCAGTCTTGGTAATAACTCTGAATGCTCAAGTATATTCTCACCAGCCAGAAGACTGGGTGTATGTCTGGAAGTGGAATAAATAGCTGCTTAGGCAGAAGTGGAAAGGATTTTGACGATACACACAGCTGTGAGATCTGCAGCTGGAGACATCTAAATTACATTAGTAAAGTCAGCTCTGGACAAAGAGGAACACGGAGGGCCCGTATTGGACAATATAGTAAACAGTAAATCCATTGCAGATAAAGCTGCAACAAAAATAGCTGAAATCTAAAATGAAATACATGAAATGGTTTATCTTCTTGTATTTTCAGAACAGTATCCCCAGTATGCCAGCACAGTTATTTGCTCCTGGATTAGTCTACCATCCTAGCAGGGTCTTGTACCTAGTGATTATAGTAGCAAGTGTGGTTTAAAAGGGGTAAGTGAGGAAGAAAGAAAAGAGAGTGGTATCCACTCTATCATCACACACATAGAACAAATATGTTATAGGTTAGCTTATGGACTGGAGTCCAGATTTGCAAAATTGGATGTAACAGAATGTGTGGATGCAATGAAAACCATTTTGTCTAAAGTGAAAAGGTCTCAAAAGGATAGCTGGCTACTCTTAACTCAAGTTTGCCTGCATGATGCTAAGAATGCTCATCTGTGTTGTTAAGGTACTAGATAACTTAAGTTTCATTAGTGATTGTTGCATTTTTGATGTCTTCTAAGTTTATTTTCACAGCCTGTTAATTATTCAGTGAAACTTTCTGTAGCAGAGAACACCAAAGATTGCCAAGTGGATGGTTCCTCTTTTTGAAATAGATCTGAGTGGGACCGAGTTTTCTCCTTCTAGAAGTGTTCCATGACAGGATGAAATGGTGACAGCACAGAGGAATTGCTGTCCTTTGCTGCATCAAGTGTTTACGTTTTTATCTTAAAATGTTTTTAAGATATGTATGTTCATATATGTTTATATAAGTTTACTGCCTGCAATATTTTGAGATGTTCATATTTTCTCTCTGATTGCCACAGTGAATGGAAAAGATTCCCCCCTCCAGTTTAGTTTTGTGAACTCACACATAGGATTTCATGTGATGATGGAAACAAATTTGTATACCTCTTCCTACCTCTTCAGTGCAGAGTATAAAATTACTGTACTGGAAGAATTGTGTGTAGTAACTGCAAGCAATGTGTGAAGCATGATTGTGGAGAAGAAGGGGATGTTGAACTGTTGGTGGCCTTGGAAAGAAGGAGAAAAGGGGCTGACAATGGAGCTGATGTGGCAGCTGGAAAGTTTCAGCTGTAAATGAAGAACACATAAGTGATTAGAGAAAAAAGATTTGGGGTTCGAGAACTTCTGAAGGGTTTGGAAAAGTTGGAAAGTATTTTGTCCAAACTCAGGACCTTGACTAAAATGATATGCTGAGGAGGTTGGAATGACTGAGTGTTGTTACATATTTGACTCCACCCCTGAGGCAATTCAGAGTATTAGGTACTAGAATTTTACTGAATGTTGTTTCCCACTGACCTCTTCCTCTTTCCACGGTTACAGGTTCTGGTAATCCCCCTGAAACCTGCTTGGTGGGAAGGATAAGGGTGGCAAATTGAGATGTGTATTTATTCAGGTTGTGCTGATACGTGTAAGATAATTGACTCCAAAAGGCAAAGCAGCGTAGCTATCGGTCCTTACAGAGTTTGACAAGAAGTGCAATGTACTGCACTATCAATAAGTCATAGAGAATCCTAAACTGAACTTCCCAAAATATTTTGGAGCCCAACTTACAGGTCCAATAAGTATCAACAATAGTTATATAAAATTGTCTAACATTCAAGAATGCCAAACCTCACAGAAGAGGAGAGCTCTATGTCAAGGAACGCACAGGAAATAACAGACCAAACTGCTGTACACTTCAGGCACTGCAGCTGAAAGATTGGTTCATGAACTCTTCCCCCAGAGCCTGATTTGCATTACACCTTGCCTACAGTTCTAGAGACTCAGGGACTGAGGACCAATGAACTGCATGGGAGGAGATTAACTAGACTTATACTTTGGTTATTGGAATAGCAATTGCCCATTATATGAGTTCCAGTGTACTGTTGTCTTCTTTTCTTTCTGCTCGGTCTACTAGGTTAGACCACGAGAGGAAAGATACCATTACTGTGGTCCTGGTCAGTATCTCAAGCCACGGGGTGGTTGTCAGAGACTGGAAAGATTTGATGTCTTGAGACAGTTTGGGGTGCGCATGTGTATGGGTGAAGGGGCAGGACAGGCCTTGCCCTGGCGAAGAAGTGAACTGCCCTACACCCGCATAGAGCCTGTATCCCAGCCTGGTAGAGCTGCCAGTCACTGGCACACCAGAAGCAGTGCTCCACTCTTCCCTAACTCAGCTCCTGTGTGGCCCCATGACCACAAGTCCTAGCTGGGGAAAGGCTCATGAAGGCTGAGGGGTATTTAAGGTTGAACATGAGGCCATCACCTTGTCTGGACCCTGCCTCTTCTTGGAGTTTCTGTCTGAACACAGCTGGAACCTAGGAGTTGGTAGCTGTATGTGTGCCTTTTCACATCTTTTCTGTCTTTCTTTTTCTCCTCATTCCGTCTTGTTGGAATATTTTGAGTAACTTACCACTGAATGAGTTTAAAGTTTGCCAAGTTGAATGGTCCAAGTTAATGCTGTGAGAAGTGTTTTATGTTGATTGGATGTTGTAGTAAACCTTTAGCCAAAGTTGCGTGTTTTTTCCAAAGTTCACCAGTAAACTTTTTGGTGTTGTTTTGACCTCTTGAGAATATCTGGTTGACATTTCTTCTACGTGTCCAACTCAGAGTACATGAACCACTGTAAAGCCCTTTCAAAAGTCCCATCAAGTGAGTTGATAGAAGCCTTACAGGCAGTCATTTTGTCTCTGGTTTTAGGTGCTGTTCAATGAAGCACAAGAAAACTGGTCTCCTAGAGAGGTGGGGTACATCAGAAAAAAGATGTGGGTTTAATCCCTGGAATCAGAAGTGTGCCTTTTAATGAATGTCTGCATTGACAAAGAGGTCAAAAAGTCTATGTATTAATAATATTATGTTGAGTGTTACTTGCACAGTTGAGTGTTGAGTCATGCAAAAGAGTGTTCAGTTAATTGAAAGCTTATGCTTTTTCATAAATAGTTTGATTGATTATCTTTGGGAATGCACTGGCATTCATTTTTGTGGAAGAATCATTTCTGCTCCTTAATTCTTCTAAACAAAAGGATTAAAAAACCCACATGTGACATATGCGTTCCATTCTCACGTGAATGAGAAATTCTGGTCTGAGAATAGTATTCTTCTTGTTAGATCATGTAATTCAGTTCTTCTTTATCTGTATTGTTAACAGACCATGAATGAGTTTGAATACCTTAAACTACTGGGAAAAGGCACTTTTGGTAAGGTCATCTTAGTTAAAGAAAAAGCTACTGGACGGTATTACGCTATGAAAATTCTGAAGAAAGAAGTTATTGTAGCAAAGGTGAGTAAATGGGAAACTTGGGGATGTGGTTCACCCTTGATACAGCCTTTGGGAAAGTCATGGGATGAATTCTCAGAGTACTTGTAAATAATTGCTCTGTTAGTGTTTATAATGGACTCCTGATCTGGGAAATCACTTTGCTGATTTCCTTCTGCTTGTGTTTCAGGATGAAGTAGCGCACACGCTGACAGAAAATCGGGTTTTACAGAACTCTCGGCACCCGTTCCTAACAGTAAGCATTTCTGCCTCTGCTCAGTGTAACTTGACATCACAACCACCAAGGCTTTTCCTATTTTTTGTTACTTATAAAATGGATCTGAGATCTATGTTTTCAGAGTGGCTGTGTATTTTTGTACCTTTACACTTTTGGGATTCACTAAATATTTTTTAAAGTTTTCTGATTCTTGCAGAGCAGGTCCTCAGCACCTCTTGAAGACAGTGTTTCAGGGTGTGGTTTGACTTTAGGGCTCACCCATTTAATGACTTGCCATCTCTGAGAGAAGTATCTGCTTTCCTTGTCCTTCAAATGTTTGGTCTCCTCTTTGTAGCAGAGATCAGGGTGACCCTGATCTTGTGACAAGCAAATTCAGGAAGATATAGTGAGGGGAAAACCCTTTAATTTTGTCTTTCTTGTTTTTTAAGCTCCCAGAAAGAGCTTACTGTGGAATCCGAGCACTGGTAATGCCAGCCAAAGGATAGTGGTAGGAGCATGTAGAATGGGGCAGGGAAGAGCAGCACTGTGCTTTATCTGTTGCTTTCCTTTTGGATTGTAAAGTCAAACCATACTCTCATTTTAGACCTCCAGTGCCAGCAGTCTCTCTGGGCTGAGTTCAGATATCCGAGTTGCATCTCAAGATTTTGTTTCTAATATCTATTACAAGTTGTCTCTGAATTGTTTACAACTGCTTAAAGCCTCTAAGAGAGACTGTAGGATCCTGGTTGTTTCCTTTGGCCAGATACAAGGGCTTAGCTGGAATTCAGACCTTTTAAGCATGACCTTTAGAAGTAAATATTGGTTGTATTGAGTATAATCAATAATGTTGTCATGTCTAAAACCTGGTCCTTCATTTTTCTGCAAAAATAAGATGGGCTTAAAAATGTCACCCCTTGTAATGAAGACAACAATGTCATATGCAGTATTTTCTTTTTAGTGCTTTTATAAACTCAAATATCCAGAACAAGGGCTGTCCTGAGAAATTATTTGCAAGACTTGCTTGGATAACAGGAAAAGGTTCTTACCCGGAGAGTGGTTGGGCACTGGAACAGGCTCCCCAAGGAAGTGGTCACAGCACCAAGCCTAGCAGAGTTCAAGAAGTGTTTGGATAACACTCTGAGGCCTGTGGTGAGATTCTTGGGGTGGTCCTGTGCAGGGCCAGGAGTTGGACTTGATGATACACAATACCTTGTGAGTCCCTTCCAGCTCAGCATAGTCTATGTTTCTGTAGGTTATGATGAAAAATCATAATACTTTGGCAAACAAGTTGATATTACTCTTGCCATGGGAACGCATGTGACAGGACTATACACAGGCACCTTGTGATGCTCCATCACAGCCTCCATCTGGTCTGGTTTTGTGAATTACTCACAAGCTGGTATTGGAAGTGTTGCCCAATCCCCTGGCAGGCTGTCAGCAGGGAGCAGTTGCAGGCAACAGGGCAGAGACCCACGGGCTGCTGTGTGAAAATACATATGTGTTTCATATAAGAGGTCTTGTAGCCACTGTGGTGAAATCTTGAGCTCCAGGGTTTGGTTGTGGCCTCTTGTCTGTAAGTTGAACCTGTGGCCTGAGGAGAAAACCTCAGTGTCACTGTTGGTACCCTTTGAGTCACTGTTAATGGGCCAGGACTTTGTTTCACAGCATTTTAGAGGATGATAGCTTCTCTAAGGGATTTATTTAATGAAATAAGTTGGCAGTGAATCAGTCCTCAGCTGCAACAGGAAAATAAAAGTATTATGTAAGATTTAAGGACAAAAAGTTCACTGAAATAGAAAATTTCATGTCTGCTTCTGAAAAATCTGTTAAAAATGCTTTTCTAACTGTCGCTATGATCTGTCTTCTAAGTTTTGGTTTAAATCTGTTTCAGGCTTTAAAGTATTCATTTCAGACACATGATCGCTTGTGTTTTGTTATGGAGTATGCTAATGGAGGGGAGGTAAGGGAAATACAATAATGTTTAATACTTTAGGATTTTCCTGTACTACTACTAATTCTGCTTGACATTATTTAGCTGACATCTGTTTTTGCAATTCTAATTAATCCACGTTATCCCAGTTAGACAGAGCTGGTTGCAGGTTTAACTAACATTAAGAAGTAAGACTCTTAATTTTTTCAACTCCATTTTTAGAACATAAAGATTTTGGGCAAAGGTTCTTTTTTTACATGACAGCAATATATTGTAATCTGACATTTAGAAGTTCAAGAAGGCAAGGTTGCTTTCTAGTTACTCTTCAGACAAGTTTTAACACTTTAATTAATATTGTGAGTGTACTTGGAGGGAGAACTAGAAACTGTTAACTACTATTACAGTCAAGAAGGAAAGGTTGGAATATTAACATTTCTCTAAACCTTGCATTGAGCTGCAGTTTTAACATGTAATTGTAGTTCAGTCAAAAAGAATTCTGTAATTTTCTGAATTTTTAAGACTTCAGTACACGAACTGGTTATCAGTGTGCATCTGTGAATATGAGATGTAATTATCTAATGATTTAATTTATGATGCTTTTAACACATTTGGGAGCACAACTGGGTGAGGATGGGAAGGGGTTTTTTTTGGGTAATAGCACCTTCCAAGCAGGATGGCCTGTGAAGTGCAGGACATAACTCAGAAACCTTTAAAGTCAACAAATTATTGTTCTTGTAGTTGTTTTTCCATCTGTCAAGAGAGCGTGTCTTCTCTGAAGACCGAGCTCGGTTTTATGGAGCTGAGATTGTTTCAGCGCTGGATTACCTTCATTCAGAGAAGAATGTGGTTTATAGAGATTTGAAGGTATGTAGAAAAATCATTTTACAGGCTTTTGGGGTTTGGCTTTTTGTATGTTGTTAAAAAAAGCAAATGATCCTGAACTATTAAGAAATCCTCTTCTGACAGAGCTTTATCCAAACTGTTGTTGCAGCTGTTGGGCTGTACTTTACAGGATGTCTAAACCCTTTGATAGGCCAAGAGGCTGCATAAGGCATTTATGGTGACACTGGCAGCATTTCAGAGAACATGAAGAGTTACTGGACTGCAGGGGTTTCATTTTCACTTGCCTGTTTATGTTCTGAGAGAAACCTTGTTGGTGCGTCTGCATGGTGGAACATAATCCTGGTTTTACCAGACAGATGCAAATTCACACTGCGTGGATGTTGCGCTTCCTTGCAGTGTGCTCGCATCATCTTCATGGTACCTGCTTGCAGTTAGAAAATTGCCTAAGCTTCAGATTACTCATTTGTTGTGGGAACACAAAAAGGGAAAGAAACCACAACCAAACAAGATATCTCAGGGCAAACAAACTTGAGAAATTCTTGAGGAAAATAGCATTTTCTCTTTCCTGAGAAGAGTTTTCAGGACAGAATGAAGGATACCGGTAGTTCCTTTAGGGGCAAACTAAAATGAAGCATGCCAGTGTAATGTTTTCAGAAGATGTAATTTCAAAGTAATTCTGGGATTTCTGCTGGGATTTTGTCTCCCATATGCACCTCTGTAATTGCACTTTATTCATACGCAGTGGAAACTGTCCTGATACCTTCGTGACCTTCTCAAAAATTAGATGCTCAGGGTAGGATGAATACCATGTGCTGAGTAAATGGTAGGGGGTCAAAGGGTCTCTTTGGAAGTGGTTCCTTAGCCTTGCATATGATTTCTGTTTTATTTGCTATTACTTACTGGTAACAGATTATTTCATAAAATCAGTAAAAGCAGGAATGAAATTGTCTGAGGGGGAATACTTAATATATTTTCCAAAGAACTGTTGTTCTATTGATGATGATATTGTAGAAGCATAAAGATAATGTTTACATTCTGCGTTCTTTCAGATTATATAGTCAGTTACCCCAGGACTACGAATTATTTACCTAATGTTCTCTAAAGAACTGAGGAAAATGTTTCAAATGTATATATATATATATTTTATGTACTCTGGCAGCTGCTATGGGTCTGATCCCAATGAGAATGAGGTTGAAGACTGATCTGCAAAATTCATGTCTTTGATTGTCCTGCTCAGGACCAGTGTATGTTACAGGTAATCATGTCTTTTAATTTTGGCTTTTCTTCCCAGCTGGAAAATCTTATGCTGGATAAAGACGGACACATAAAAATAACAGACTTTGGACTATGTAAAGAAGGCATTAAGGATGGAGCAACAATGAAGACTTTCTGTGGCACTCCAGAGTATCTTGCACCAGAGGTATGTTTTTGTTGGCTGTTGTGTTAAATTGCCTTCTTACGTGTCTTTCGTGGTAGCAGTAGGAGTACAGAATAATTCCTGTGCTATGATGTGCTCATGCACTAACTGCTGTTATGTAATTACACATACTGAGATGCCTTTATTCATCATGATCTGGAACATATCTTTAGCATAATGATATGTGATCATTTTTTGGCGGGGTAGTATCTTCCACTTGAAGGAATATGTACATTCTACCAGAACAGTGCTTGTTTCTTGTATCAGGTATGTAATTAAGAAAAAACCCTTTCAATCACTTCCAATATTACTTGATAGATTATTTGTTTTGCAGCTTGCTGTGTGTTGTCATATTTGGAAGCTATCAGTAGGACTTCACTTAAGAAGTAAAAGTATTGTCCAATTCTTTTACTATTTGAGGACAGTATAAGGTGACATGTTTTCAGAAACAGGACAGACCAAGCTTTTTCTACAGTATTTAGTATGGCATGCATTAAGAGTGCTGACTGTTTTATGACTATAAAAGCAAAAGGTATTTCTCAGTGTGGATTTGAACTCTCCAATTTCACAGGAAATAAATCTAGCCAGGGATCTCAGTCCCCAAACAGTACGTTTTGGGGATTTCTTTTTGTGCTTTTTTTTTTTCCCCTTTTCAAGTGCAAAATGCAAATGTGTGTTTACAGCTTTGCTCCTGGAAACACTCTTGAGTTGTGCAACACAGGTAGTGCTACAGCTGGGAGTGAGTTAAGGGCAGATCAAAAGTGAAGTTAGATTGTAGGGGATACACATACACTCGGTGTTCCGCAGGCAGGTGCTGGTTTCTCTGCCCACACTCCAAGCTGTCTGGAAGCAGACTCCTGGATTAGTAGGGCACGGAGCCTGAGCTGATGTGGTGTGCCTTGCACCAGGGCTGCTTCCCTTGCAGTGGGCCTTTGCTTCCCGTGACATTTAGATTTCCATCCCGCTCAGAGCACACACAGGAGCGAGTCTTGGGCTGCTGACAGGTTACAGATTGTTGGCACAGCTTTCCTCTGAGTTGGGAGACTTGAGGATTGCAAACCTGCCTTGAATTGAAGTGTGCAGAAGTACAAAGTATGGAAAACCAGCGTGGTGGAGGAATATTTCTGCTGAGAGCTGATGTCTTTTCTGATCTGTGCTTTTGTGCTCCCTGCTTGCATAGAGGTGGCAGCGTGCTCTTGGGTTTGGTTTGATTTCTGGCATTTTTTTTTAACTCCCAGCTGCTTTCAAGGACTCCAGTCCTTTGTAATAATGAAGAACATGGGCACCTGTCGAAGTAGCTTGCAGCAAAGAGGCGGAGCCAGTCTCATGATGACTGCCAGTTTTTCCATGGATCACTAGAAGCCTTCAGTGAATGTAAATTGGGGTCCATGCACCACAATTTGAGATTTACTGATGCAGAGAGTAATTAGCAGCATGATGGAGTGTTTATTATTCATAAACATGGCTTTTATTTTAGCTTCCCTCTTAAAATCAATTGCTGAACTTCAGTTTCTCATCAAGGATTTTATAAGGAGGCTAAAAATATTTATTGTTTTGTTTTTTTCCTAGCTTGAAATGCGAGGATTCCCTGTGCAGGCATCGTGTTGTTCTTTCTATTACGTTATTTGCTATTATTCTTTTCTTTTTAATATTTATGTTGAGTTGGCTCATCCAAAAACCCTGAAGGACAAATCCTTTTGATTAACTCAGTTCTCTCCCTTACTTGCAAATCCCATCCATGAGTTGGAGTGTTAAATTCTGGAGGCTTTTGTCATCTGGTTGATAGCACGCAAAAAATCTAGAAATTTTGTGCGAGGGATATTCCGCGTGTTTAAGGTCATACATCCTTAAAAGTAGGAGTGTCGATGCTCCTGTCTGCATTTGTAGCTTGAGTCTGGCACAGCAGCGTGTCTGTACAGTTGTTGCATCGTTGTTTTTAGGTTCATACTGGAATCTCATGCATGGATGACAGTGGCTGAACCATGTCAACTTCAATGTGTCAGATGCATCAATGGCTGTGATGTTTACAGCTATTCTGCCTTTCAAATTCCATTTCACAACAGTCTAGAGCTGCTCGTTAGGAAATGATGATCCCTCAATATAAGTGAAATGCCCTTGTTACTTTATTGCTCCCCAGTGTGTTGCCGTAAATCAGGGATGAGTGCAATATCTTTTTTTACAGTATATTTTTGATGCTCTCATCATTGCTCTCTTTTATGCATTCGCTAATATGAAGGTATGCTCATTGTGCTAAAGAACTTTGAAGAAATAAGCATTTTATATTCTGTTTAAAAATAAACGGAGGTGAAGAAAAGTGTTGTAGTAACTAATGTAGCTTATAACATAGAGTATTAATACTCATTTGAAGTGTTCAGTGCATTTCGAAAGCACCTGTAGCATTAACTATGTGCACAACAAAGGCCTCTGTGGTTTTCTTTCTCTTTCAGTCCCTCCTTTTGCATCTCTTGCAGCAGTTTAAAAAATAAAAATAAAAATTGGAGGCCGTGTGAGTGTTTTATTTTAGGTAAGCCAGGCGTAGGGGAGTGCGAACAGGAAGCGCTTGTTGAGCAGGGTGACTCAGAGAGCGGTAACTGCATTGTCACACAGTCTCTCCTGAGCCGAAGACTGCAATGCCTCGGGAAGTACGGGGCTGGCTCCTGGAATCCAGTCCGGCCGGCAGCTGTGTCGGCTGCGTACATGGAGGGGGCAGCTGCACAGCCAGCTGTCGTTTGGTGTGAATCATACGGCCGGGGATGCTGGAAATAGACCGACGTGGGGTAATCTAATACCTGGCAGCCTTTTGATTTTTACTGCAGGCCCTCTCCCTCTTTCAGATAATTAAGGGGAACGATTAGTGAATACAGAGAGGCAGAGTGCAAACAGTTGTTACATGAAGTGCCTCGATGCTTCTTTTTTATGTGCAAAACCTTTATATTGAGATTTGTAAGAGGTTAAGATCTTGCTTTTGTTAACCTTGCACCGACTTTGGCTCTTTCACCTTTTTGAGTGTAAAATATTCTGAATCACGGGAATGTAAAGCTCACACAGACATCATGCAGCAAGAAAACACGGTGGTGCAGTTGTGGTTTGTGCTCTTAGCGAGAGTAATCAGCTCAGTGCAGACCCGTGCAAGGAGTAAAGATGACAACTAAAACCTGAGGACAGGGTCTGGAACATGAGACTGTTGGTGTCAGCTGCAGACAACTGCATAGGAGACACAAAGTCTAGAGAAGTCCTCATAACATCCACTGCACAAGCCACAAAACTCTCCACACTCCCTTCAACAACGCACTGTGCAGAAGACCAGAAATGCGTGGCAGGGCTTCTCTGGAGCGAGCAGGAGAGGTGGAGAGCACTGCTGGGGTCCCGAGTCCCTGCACCAGCCACTGCTTTGTTAGGTAGAAGTGCCCAGGGGAAGGAAAAAATGAATGTGCTAGGCTCCTTTTGCTGTGAGACCTGGCAAAAATCCACCCCACTGATAGTTCCTGTATTTGCAGCCCTCTAAGCAGAGGCCAGGAGTGCCTTTGGAGTGGGGCAAAGGGTTGGAGAGGAAACATTTCCAGACAATTTGGCTGCCATTTTACAGCCTTACAGCCAGTCAAATGTTAGGAGTGGTGTTCTGGCTCTTAATGTTTAATATAGATTAGTCATTGAGTATTTGTGGGTGGTCTTTTAGGATGTGCAGAGCCACCCCTTTGGGGATGCAGGGTGATACGAAGATGATGAATATGTTTGTCTTTTCACTTGTGAAAGAACAGGTTGATGGTCTTTTCTCCCTGTACTGGCTCCTTGGTAGGTTGAGTTTTTCCAAAAACTTGGATCCCATTTGGAACAGTTTGTGATGAATAAGTGAGAGTTTAATAGCTGGCTCTGTAATGTGAGAACAGTTCTTGGCCTTTGGACTTTCAAAGGCTGTGCATATCATGACCATAATGTGAACGAGGGTGGGAGAAGGAAGGACAAGGAGGCTGCTGTAACAAACCTGCTGCCTCCTTTTTCCCCTCTGCTCACCTAGGATAGTGAGCATGGTTCCCAGTTCTTTTCACATGGCTCTTCTGCAAATACTCTGCTGGTGGATCTGGCTGTGTTGGGAAAGATGGACTTGCTGTGGTAAATTTTGCTTCTTGAGTTACATGTTCATGCCTGGTTTGGGAGTACCTTCTAAAACCTTTTCCTTACATTCTGCAGGTTCTGGAGGATAATGACTACGGTCGTGCAGTGGACTGGTGGGGTTTAGGAGTTGTGATGTATGAGATGATGTGTGGCCGGCTCCCATTCTACAATCAGGACCATGAAAAGCTTTTTGAACTCATCCTTATGGAGGAGATCAGATTTCCACGCACATTGTCACCTGAAGCAAAATCTCTCTTGTCAGGTTTGCTGAAGAAAGACCCTAAGCAAAGGTGAGGCTGTTGCTTAACAGTTGCACTTTTTAAAAGGTATTTGAGACAAAGTCGTCATTTAATTTTTAATCCATTCAAAATTATTATCCAACAAGATGCAGCAAGTGGATCTACTCATTTATTTTTAACTTTTTGTATGAGCTGACAGAGTAAATAGTGACATGAAGCAGCTTTGGTGCTGAACTTCAGAGTATGATGGCTGCCATTAAAGCAAAACTATAGACTGGGAAAATGCAAGTTAACCCTGCCTTTGGCCGTCCAGTGGCTGCTGTGAGTTATAAGACACTCTTCACCAAATGCTTTTACCTTCTGTCCCAGTTGAGACTGCCGTCTGTTTCCTGAATTTTTGTCTAAATCTCTGCCAGTGATTTAGCGTCGTGCTTTGGACAGTAGGTGGTGGTGTTTGTACCATGTTTGTGGGGGAGTTTAAACCATGCTCAATCGACTTTTCCTATTTCTTCTTCTGTTTTTGTTTTTCTTTTATTGCTGTATTATTTAAAAAATAACTTTGGATTTAAAAACAGAAGAAAAAAACGAAATAAAAAAAAATCCCAAGCCCTTAATGGCTAACAAACAGAAAATAGAACAAGATCCAAAAAGGATGTTGACCTTCACAGAGATAAACATCAGGTTAAAAATCTGCCATCTTGTCAACCCAGACATTTTTAAAACAAATAATACTATAACTCTGCCCCTGATCTCCTGTCCTGAACCTTCCACTGTTAATGGGCCCCAAGTAGGAAACCTTTCATGTGAGGTGTAGGCAGAGAATTCCGGTTTGCTTTCTGATGTTTGTTTAGTCTCCGTGCATGTGTGTGCACATAGCAGGAAGATGGGGTTTGCCAGTACATGGATACTTGTAGCAAAGATTTCTGTCATCACTGTAGGCTATTTCCATCACTGTTTTTGATGGAAAATCCTGTTGGGAGGTCTCGTAATGGAAATCCACAGTTTATAGTATTGGAGGATTCACCTTGGTGGCGACGTGGGGAGCAGGATATGGCTGCAGCCAGGAACATGGCCAGCCCTGTACAAGGTGGCAACAGCTGCACCCGCTCCTGAACCTGGCGCCTGCGAGGGGATCTCCAGGAGAAGGTTGTGTAATTGATGAGCAGCCCCCAGGCTCTGTGCTCTGCGAGCCTGACTCCAGCCTCTGCCAACAGCATTCCTGTCCAGGAAAGCTCTGGGTTAAATGCAATTGTGACCCTTTGGTAGCTTTTTCAGGTGGGGCCTTTCAATCACTGGGAACACAAGCAGCATCTGCTGCAGTTTGTTCTTAAAGGAGCATCTCTGATGAACCAAAATGCAATTTGTTTACAAACAAAGAATGCCCACTCGGTTCTAATTACGAGATCTTCCCCATGCCAATAATTACTCCACAATATGCTCACTTTATACAAATAGCCAGTTCTTCACGTGTATCTTCTGCAGCCTTGGAAGCAGAGCTGCTCAGGTCTGGTGGACAGATGACTTTCATGCTGCTGATAGAAACAACTGTTGACTAGACAAGCCTGCACACATGCCTTATTGTAATGACGCCTAATTACACTGCTGCTTCCCAAGCTTTTTGGATCGTGGACTGTTCTTGAATACTGGTTTCTTCCCAAACACCGTTCACACAACTTTTTAACGAAGTTGTGGTTCAGCAAATCCCCTGTGCTTTGTGACATTTCAGGCAGCATGGAGAACTGATCTGGAAGCACTAGAGGTAGAAGACCTGCATCCTGCCTTCGTAGTGTTATGTGGTTTTTTTCTGGGTGGTCTGGGTGCCAGGGTGGGCGCCTGCCATACTTGGTAGTTGAGTCACAGTGAGCTCATGGAGCCATATGGACAAAAACTAGCCAGACAGCTACTGAAATACACTCACTGAAAAGTTAAATAGTGTATGATAGTCTGGTGCTTTGGGGAGCCACTGTGTAATTCAGCAGAAATTCCCTCTTCCATAAAGCCCAGTGGTGGACAGAAGTTGGAGTCATTGTAATGTTTGTGGCAGAAAGCATTAGAGTTGGCAGCATAACTGTGGATGAACTTCAGAGTGAGATGGAGGAGGCGGCCAAAACCATGAGAAAAAGGAAACTGGGAGATGTTGTCACATCCCTTAAAATCACCAAAAAACCCAACCAACCCAACAATAAAGGTTGATATAATGAAGCACAGTGCCAAGGATAGTTTTAAGTTAACTGTCAAGGAGCTAGGAAATTGTGATATGTATCAGTGAATTAAATCTTAAAAATTACCTGTAGTACCTGAACTGGATATACAGAAGCAGTGTTAGCACTCTGTGTTCAGTAATACCAGTTCAGTCTCAAACTGCCAGGCATATGGAGAAAATGTGAAGAACGATTCTGCTTTTAATCATGACTGTTTTCTAAATTTGGTCATATGAAATCCATTTCGTAAGAGAAAAGGAATTTTGAAGTTTCTTTTGGGATTGATAGAAGTTTATTAATCTTGTAATGTGAGCCCTAATTTTCCTAAGAAGGAAAAAATCTATTCTGTAAATATTTCCTGTTAATGTGACCTGAAATTCCCCTTCGCTGCTTTGTGACATGGATCAAATGAAAGGAGGTAATCGGAGCATTTTCTCACACATGAAACAGCAAAGTTTTTACCTTTTGTTGTTCTTCCTCTGGCTGTGGAGACTGCAACCTGTGAAAGTGGGCATAGATCAGAGTACTCCATGTAAATGGGCTGATTTTAGATAGGTGGGTGGGTTTGTAATCTCTGTCTTGCAAGATCTGAATCTTGGTAGGTTTTTAACTTGAGAGAACTTCAGGATGGTTTAATCTGAATTTTGATAGTCGGATTTCGCTATGTGCTTTAGTCCCTGTCATAGATTGGGGTTGTTCCGCCTCTCTCAGATGGGATTTGTCACAGGCTTCTTCACCTGCCTGTGTGATGCTGTTGGACCTTGCCATTCAGCAAGAACGAGAGGAATATGATGCAGCATTTCACAAACACCTGTTCAAAGATCTAATGACTTCACAGAGTTGTGGTTGTGGTTTTGCAGAACTGACGGTGCTCCCTGGGACCTGGTGGTCAGTTCTTACAGCCACACAGAGATCTGGTGCTTCATTCTTCCCTAGTGATGGTGATTCTTTCCACATCCAGTGTGCAACTTTGGCCACAGATGTTCAGGAATATCAGACTCAATGAAGCCCTTACTTGTACAAAAACCAAACTCCTTGGTTTTTTCCCTTATGAAAGGAGGAGATTTATAGTTAAGCTGTATGTCTGTGTCCTCTGCGTTGCTCTGCTGTGTGAAGGTTAGATGGCACTTGAGCACCCTTACTCTCAGGCACAGGGAGGTCTGCAGCCTTCACAGCCACTGCTGGCACTGGAAGAGTTAGAGGTGACACTCGTGGGGACTTCAGGGGCCTGGAGGTGGTCCCAACTAGCTGGTGGCCAGCAGGAGGAGGTAACCTTGAATAGCTATGCCTCTTGGACAGCACACTTTGATGCATTATGGACATGCAGAGTTTTGGATCCACACAACAGGTGACTTGTGTTTGCTTCGCAATGTGTGCCTTGAGTCTCCAGACAGCTCCAGTGTTCTGCATCTCAGCTGAACAGCAAAGTGCTCAAATCTGCCTGTTTCACCAGGTGCTTTGAGACAGACTGAATTTAGCTGTTGTGTGTGATAATTTTAGTCTAAATCAGTTCTGTTGACAGCAATTTAGACAAATTCAGTTTACCAACAGAGATCTAAATTGAAGCTGAGGAAAACATAAAAGGCAAGTTTAAAGAATTTTTTCCCCCAGCTTTCTAGAAACCACTACTGTAAAGACTTCCCATGCTTCACCAACCTCAAACATGACTCCTCGCAATTACTAATGTTGGGAAGTGGGAGCGTTTTCAGTCCTTTTTGGATCTACCATGTTTGTGTCACATGCATGTGGTTAATGAAGAAGTGGGGACGTAAAGCTCAGCAAAGACCTGGAAGTTAGCTGCATTAGGCTTTTCAAAAGTTTTAATCTCTGAGCAGGAAAGCACCCAAAGACTCTGTGTACAGGGCTTTGGGAAGAATGTGGCTTTTTCCTTCTAAATTTGGAGTCATCAAATCATACTGTTCTCAAAGCCAGACAGAACATCTCTGTGCTAATAGTGCCAGTCACAGGAAACTGATGTGGATGCAGTTCCCAAATCCTTCACTGTTGCTATTAGAAACCTCTGGAGGTAAAGGCCATAGTAAAATAAGTTACCTGATTCCATCTTGACTGTATCAGAGAAGGAGAAGTGTGCATTTGTTTGCTTGGAGCTGATGAACACCAACACCTTTACTGAGCTGTTGTTCTTGAGCCTGGTGGGTATATGTTTGTGCTGTTGTAGAACCAGGTTTGGGGGCAGGGGTGACTCAGAGAAATCATGTGAAGACAGGGCTGGAAAACTAGAAGTGTGCAGGTTTCCTTTTAAAGAGCTGGGGATGGACCTCAGAGCTAAGCACTGTTTACTTCTACATGGACAAGCAGAGATATATTATTTTTCACGTGATCCACTAATTGCAATCTTCCTGTGTGTTTATACACTACATTTATATATATATATTAAAAATACAATACAGTAAATTTTTAAAACTATTTCTACATGATATATGTGTGGAATGATGGCTGATTGCCCTCGTTTTGTGGAGCACAGATATTTGTCATTAAATGGTTAAAGGGACTTGAAAGCAATATGCAGCTTCATAAAAATTTAAAATGTGAAAATAATTTCAGTTTAATATTGGTGTTGCACTTTATTAATAATTTTCACTTTTGGATTTAACTAAAATAAAAAAGTCTCTCAATTGTAGATAGAAGTTGAATGAATAACCAGAATTATTTGCTGGGTATTTTTGAAGGAAACCAATTTGTACAGAAGTTTAGGTTTTGAGGGGTGTTTTCTTCTGTTTTGCTTTTAATTGCTTTTTGGCCTCTACACTTTCTGCTGTATTTCTTTGTATACTGTAAATTTCTGTAGCTTATGCTTTTCAAGTCCTATATATACTATTTTTGGTTCTGTCTGAAGATTTAAGTATGCAGAATTTAACTTTATTATAGAGGAATTTCTTCAAATCTCTTATTTCTTCTGTATTTTGCTTTGTTTATTGCGTGTCCTTATGAAAGACAAGCCTGCTGCTCTTTACGTTCTTACTGGTGCTTAACCATGAATTTTGCATTAGTTGCCATTTTAATTTTGTTCTCCTTGAGAGGGACCTTTCCTAATAATTCTGGAAAACAAAAGTGTCTTTTGGAATAAACCCATATCCAAAATACAAGGTTTCTATCATTTCCCCATTTGCTTTGACTGCATTTGTGTAATTTTTAAAACGTGAGTAAAACATCTGGAGTCTTTCTTGGCATTTCCCCGAGTATGTGTTTGCCCTTCATGGAACAAAGGCTCGTATTAGATAACATATTCTGCAAAGCACTTGCATGTGGCTGCAGCCAGCCGGCCTTCCTGCCTGCTTCTGCAAAACACCATTCAGGTGGTTCTTAGCTCAGAGTTGCTCCTAAACTCGTGTGCAGTCTGTTGACATCTGTGGATAGAGAGGGTTGACTCTACCCTCTTCATCGGCCATCATCATCTGTGCTGTGGAAGCAACAAGGAGTCTGGTAGAGACTTGGCAAAGCCACTAGACCTAGGGGGGAACCAGCCGAGAAATGATTACTCACAGAGTTTGTTTCTGTTCCCAGGCTGCCCTGGAGTTTGTCTCTGTTCCAGGCTGTTCTGCAGCTGTAGAAACTGCTGCCAGGGAGATGACAAAGTCCTCGTCCGGCTTGGTTTGGCCGCTGAGGCTCTAGGGTGGGCTTAGGTTGGTCTTAGAGCTTGCCTGGGGAGGAGAGAGTTACCCAGGTACTTGAAGTCTGGGGAGCTGTTCCCCTGCACATTTCCTAAAGGAATGTTAAGGAGCAAACCCCTTAGGTCACTTTGGCACTGAATGGAGGAGGGAAAGGAAGCAAGCACAGCCTCTGGACTGTCAGGCACCTCTGCTGCTGGGTGTCTTCGGTCCAGCTGTGGCCTCTGTCAGTGTCTCTTCTCTGCAGATGGTGCTCAGGCATGGCCAAGGGGTTGAATGAATCAGGATCCATTCCCAGTCAGCACCATGAACAAAGTGCTACAGTATTTGACTTTTCCATGCAGAACTGTCATCCAGTGCTGTCCCAATAGCATTGTGCCTTCACGCTGCATTCCAGAGCACACAGTCTCAAGCTGTAAAAGTACCACTTCAATGGGCTTTAACACGGCCGTCATACTTTCTCTGATATTTTGAACCAAAACCCTCCCCTGTGTCCCCAGATAATCATGAACTGGGGCGTGGGGTTACAGCACGTGGCCCAGAGGGCATCCAGGGCCAGATGCTGTGCAGCACTGGATGAGGCCTGGCCAGCCTTGGCTTCAGACTCAGAGAATAGGCTTTGTCCCTGATATCTGTAGCAGTATAACTCCAGCCTTTGTAATGTAGAGTTATCGCTTCAAGCTGTTGAAATGGGGTCAATATCTCAGTTTGCCAGTGGCACCAGGCATGGGAGAACAGGCAGATGAGGTCAGCCTGGGTGAACATGGTGTCACCTCCTGTACCTGAAATCCTGAGTGTCATCTTAACCTTGTTACCTGAAAGAGTCTCCTGCTGATTACCCAGTATCTGTTTTGTTTTCTTGGTGCCTGCCTTTGCTTGCAGATGTGGTTCAGTCTTTTAGAGAACGTTTTAACCTCCACAGCAAAATTTAAGCATTAGTTAGCTCAAGACTGCAGCTAAACTGATTGCATCTATAAGCTGTGTGGACAGTTTTATTTTGGAATAAAAGTGCTTTATCTTGATATACCTCAAGTCAATAAAACACCCTTTGTGCTTTCCTGGAGCCAAGGAGGAGGAAAGATTTGCATATGCTGTGATATTATCACTGCAGTTGTCAACTGTTTAATGGAAATTTAAATCAGGTTGCATAAATCAGTTTGCCTTAAAAAGTCTTGTCTCTCTTTCACTTCAAAATCAAATTTGGTTTTACTGCTGACATCACTCTGCTGTAGAAAACTGTAAGGGGTAGTTGCATGTTAATGTATAGAGAAGGATCTGTGGTTCAGACCTTTTACTTTACAGGATCTGCTGTGGTCTCCAGGACAGCATCTTTCCTAAAGGCCAGGTCTTTTGAATTGTGATTATTACTTTTTTTTTTTTTTCCCCTAAGAGAGACCTTTGTTCTAATTCTGTTTGTTAGCATGTTTTAAATCTTTTAGTGGAACTGTGTTGGAGCCTAAAATAGGCCTTGCACAAAAAACCAAACACGTAGCAAATGGTAGAACTGCTCCCAGATGCATTATATAAACTCAGAATTTCTTCACTACCCTGCAATAAAAATTGTATTAGAAAAATAACTGTGATCAAACATTTAATTACTTACTTTGCCTCCTACAGGTTAGGTGGCGGTCCTGATGATGCCAAGGAGATTATGCAGCACAAATTCTTTGCTGGCATTGTTTGGCAAGACGTATATGAGAAAAAGGTATTTATACAACTGTTCTCCCAAGGTGAACTGTAGCTGTGGATATACCAAATGTTTCAAATTTTGTTACTCTCTAAAGGTACACAGAAACCCTCCACAGAAAAGGTTTGTAGTTCTTTTTAACAAGGCTGAAGTTCTTCATGTTTCTTAAAATACTGTAATCAGATTACTTCTGGATTTTCATTTTGCAATGATAGCAGTATCTCTTAATGAGATACATGGTTTTATGGCTGAATAAATAGGATGTAATCAGAATAGCTTCCAAATTTAGGGAGTATATAAGCTTTTAAAATGGCTTTTCCTTTGAACTCTTGTTGCCGTTGCTTGCTGTTGATTGACGTATCCCTTGCAAGCCCAGGAGTTACTGCTGGTTGCTGAGCATCTGAAGCCAAATTTCCCAAAAACAGTAGTGGAAGATGCGCCCTTTTTTCCCATTGCATTTTTCCTGCCTTTTCAGTCTAATGTCGACATTCAAGACAGGTGCAGACAAGTGTAGGCTTTTACATCAATCTAAGGCCAATACTGGTTTTTGTGTGTATCAAAGGACTGTTACGAAGTGCCTTCACTTCATGGGATTCCTCATGGGTTTTCCTGGAAATCCACTGATTTTGTTGGCTTACCAGTGGGAGCCACTGAAGTCAGAGAGCCCAGCCCTTCCTGTAAGAATGTTTGATCAGTTGTCTATGCCTCACTTCTGTCTCAGATAACTGTTTCACTCCTCCAAGATGCCCTGCTTTGTGCTCTAAGGGTGATGTGCTGTTCTGTTGTCCTCTCACATTTGATTCTCACCAGCCACATTTTCATAACACTCATGAAATGCAGCCAACTAAAATGTGGGTCTGCTGATTCAAGGCTCCCATCTACTGGTGCCACATGACCTCACTCAATCCCAGCCTTTCCTGATTTCCCTCCTTCCCCCAGCAGTCCCTCGTCATATCAGATCTCATTTGATCTCTAAATACGTTTTAGTTGTCCCTCCAGCTGGTGGGAGCACGTAAGAAACTTGGCAGAAACTGAGTTCCCATACTGTAGTGGGACAATTGTCCAGTGCCTGTATACAACTACAGAGAGGGCTCTGTTTCCTTCTCTTCTTTCACTTCCTCACAGATCTGTGTGGTACAGGGAACTGAAAAATCATAAAATAAGTTTTTGTGCCTTGAAAGTGTAGATAAGACTTCAGACCTCAGCCCTTTCAAAACATCCCTTGAGGGAGAGATGCATGCAGTCATGAGGGCAGGAGGGAGTTGCATGGGGTTTATTCAGTGTAACAAAAACTAGATCTGAATTCCTGTTCTAAACAGGAAGTTGTCCCCATTTGCACCTAGCTGACAAGCTGAATACTTGCTTATCAATACTGTGGTTTGCTGGTTTTATGCAGTTTAAGGTAAAAAGCTGATAATGGGGCTTAAATGTTTTGAGTGAAGTTATTTGTTATTTGGTGGTGGTCCCGGTTCCCTAAACAGAAGAGAAATCACACAAGCTGAAGGCAATGTATTTTTCTGTAGGACTGAGAAAGCCTTCATAAATTGTCCCATAATGGTACTGATGCAGATTGTTCTGAAAGCTACCAGAAAATTCCAAATATTTGCATCTTTTAGAGAAAACTGTGGGCTAATTGAGACTGTTCCTGCTCCTGGCCTATCCAAGGAGTCTAGATCCTGGCTTTGCTCTTTCCCATTAGTGTTTGCATCTGAAGTAGGCATGCTGTGCAAGTGGAAAGCCTGTGGGTAATTGCTGCCTATGTTCTGGGTGGTCCAAAGAGGATCTTGCAGCATTTACCTGAAGTGCAGTCCCATGGATTAAAGCTGGATTTTGTCAGCTGCTGAGAGGTGTTTGTGTGCTAAGCTTGGTTACCCACCATCGCCAGTAATGCCGAATGTGTGTATGAATATGGGCTTGGGTAATCCAGAACACTTGCTTTGTAATTAAGCTTTCTGGAAACATAGCTTTGCTTTAAATTGTAAGGAGCTTTGAATAACTGGAGTTGTCCCCAGAATTTAAAATGTTTATTAGACTCACCTGGAAGAATGCTATCTGTCTCTGGTGCAGAAGAAGGTACGATTTAATTTGCAGTATTTTGCCCACCCACAAGCAAAACATACGCAAAGAGATTTTAATCACAAGGGATTTTTTTCTGGTCCTTTTTCTCTCTTAAACCAGCATGAGCCTGCGGGTACCAATGCTGGTCTGCAGCCGTGGGAGGCTACAGGTGGCACCTCTCTGCCAGTTGAACTGCAGAGCTATTGCAGTGACAGCTTTTCAGTAAAGCGACATATTTGCTTGTTAAAGCCAGCATTGAAGCTTTCTGCGGCTTCCTCTCTGTTTCCAGCTTAGCGCTCAGAATTTGACAGCTAGGGGAAAAGATGTCTTGTGGGTGCATCATAATCTGTCTCAAATTGCTTTTAACAGATACTAAAATGAAAAGGAAAATGATACAGGCAGTGCTAGCCCATTCCACATGTGTGCTGGTGTGGGTTTGCTGCTCCGAGCCTTTCCAGTATGCTCAGTTCAGGTGTCTGCTGCAATGCCCAAGTCCTAAATCACTCTCCGCTGTGCACAGCAAGCAGAGCAACTAGGGGCACTGCGAGTGCCAAATCCACCATTAGCTTAAAAGGACAGAGAGAGCTTCACACACACACACACACACACGCACATGCACACACACACACGCATGCACGCACAGACTGTCAGAAACAAACACAGGTTTGTTTTGAGAAGTAGGCAGAAACTGCTACAAGGAGAGAGAGAATAGAGTTACATGAGGAAGGAAGAATCCTCATGCTCCACAGGGCTTTTGCATGTAATATGTTGGTGTGATTTGATTGAGAAGTGTTATTAACATTGTAATGTAAAGAATTCCCTCTTCAATAGCTTCAGGGGGACTGCAAGGCTCAGAGTGACTCCTGACTTTGCAATATCCTGTTTCCTTTTCCCTTTTAAATTCAGGGCATAAAGACCGCTTCTAAGGGCCTAATATTTTTTGTTAGGATAACAAAACCTCAGCTCTAAACCATTCTTGGACACAGAGAATTGTAATTTTAAAAAAAGGTTGATGAATATATACTATAATTGTGCTCTCTTATAATAAACAGCTTTTATGACCTTTAATTTTTAAAGATTGATTTTAAACAATAAATGCTTCTTTGTATATGGGAACATTGCCATGTGTATAGATTATATTTCTTACAGTCTTTACATTGAAAATAAAGGCGTTTCTTTGGATTCTTGTTTGTAAGACCAGACACTGTTAGGTGCTCTCAAAACAGATCAGAAAGATGATCCTGGTGATAGGGAGCTTGAAACCCATGCTTTTCTTACTTGCCAGCTTGACAAACAAATGATTCTTCACATCCAAGCAGGACGAAAAGTTGGGGGTGGGGAAGAGGTGTTTTGTATGTTCAAGATCTGCTGATATTTTCCAGGTAGTGATTTCTGTCGGTGTCATTCTTGTTTGTGCAAGTGCAGAAGTGCATGTCTCGGGGTCAGTGCATAATTCCCATTGGAGCAATTTACCGCTGGCCTTGCCAAAGCTTTCTCTGCAGTTTCGGATTGGAAGCCATACACTTCCTCAATCACGCTCCTAAATTGCTGCCCGCTGTGGCTGTGTGCTATTAAAAGGTGGCCGCGTGTAACCCTGGTGGTGGGTGAGCAGGATCGCAGCCTGTTCCTGTGCTCGCTGGGAGGGCTCAGAGCAGTGTTTACATCCTGGTTCTGCCACCCCGTGCAGGGGAAGGTGAGAAAGGTCTGAATCCTGGCTGTGTTGGTTGCCCTCCTAAGCTGTCCATGTTTCAAGTGTGTACATGTGTATGCAGCCAGCTCCCCATCCTGCTTCCCAGGCGCGCTCCTCCTCCAGCCCCAGTGAGGCAGCTCTGCTCCATCTGGAGCTGCTCTTGCCAGAGCTTGCCTAGGTACACATGGATGATTTCCAGCCTGTCTGCCCAAGCGAGTCTCAGGAATAAACCCCAACTAGTACAACTCCTGGTGTAGCAAGAAGAGGATGTTCACTGCTACTGGGCTCAGGTTTTTGTAGACACTCCAGGTTTTTGAAGTTCAGAGTTGACATCAAACTGCTTTTGGGGACCAGGAGTATTAAAGCTTAAGGCTGCTGTTGCTTTGACCTAGATTATCCCGGGCTGGTCATACCTCCCGCATGAGCTGCATGGACACAGTAGTGCTATAGCTGAAACTTTTTAGTGAATGTTACAGCCCTTGAGTACAGAAAGTTTAGCTGATCAGTTTGGTATCACTGAGCATCTTTCTTACTCATTTTCATCCTCCTTAAGCATAAATCTGACTAGATGAAGTTGACAATATCTAAATAATTATGTGAGGAACTAGTACGTATTGTTATTTTTAAACATTTGTCAGCATGTTATTACTCGAAGGAATCTTAATTCCTTAAAATTCAAAATTTTTCTTTGAGCAGTTAAATCCTAGGGAAAAATGCCTTAAATGCCCCATAAATAGGAAGTGCACACCAAAATAAATATTTTTTTACTATACTTGCTTCCTTCTTTGTGAACTGGTGTGTTTTAGACATTTTAGGAATGTAGGAGAAGACACCGTAGCTTATAACTGTCAAATTCTACTTGTTTCAAACAGTACTGCAAGAACCTGTAAATGGACACTTTTTCTTTTGCTTTTCATAGCTTGTACCTCCATTCAAGCCACAAGTTACATCTGAAACAGATACAAGATACTTTGATGAAGAATTTACAGCACAGATGATAACAATCACTCCTCCTGACCAAGGTAAAGTTTTTCCAAATGTTTCCCGCTGTGTTCTCCAGACCACCAGAAATAATTTGCTATGATGGGTCTCCCCAGCCCATACGTAAAAGCATCAGTTTAAACTTGAGGGTTTTCCATATGTATTTGACCAAGAAGTTGGTAAATTGATTTGAAACTTTGCACATTTTTCCAGTTCGCAACATGAAAAACCTGTTTCATAACAGTGAAATTATTTGTACTGTGGTCTCCTCCAAATCTGCATATTCCCACTGGAAATCAGTGATGATAATGAGTTTTGCACATGTCCATATCCACATGCACTGTGTATATGCAAGCAGTCAGTTAAGCATGGACTAATGTCCATATTCATTCAAAATATTACATTTTTTTTGTGATACTAAACATGTTTGGTGCTCTCAAACAGCAATTGCCAGAAATTCAGAACAGTGAATATGGATTTAAGCAATACAGCTCCTCACAATTTTAAGTGGACATCTGAACAACTATTTTCTGAAATAACTTTACCATGCATTATCTTATTGTTGATTTGCTGAAAATAAAAAAGGTAGCAAATGTTACCTAATGTTTTTTTTTTTCCTCTTTCAGATGACAGCATGGATTGTGTAGATAATGAGAGAAGACCTCATTTTCCTCAGTTCTCCTACTCAGCCAGTGGAACTGCTTAATGTTTTGCCATTCAGAAACAAAACAGACTGCATTTTGGGGACCTTACTTCAATGGACACTAGAGAACTTTCTATATTATCAAGTTACAAACTGTGTTTGTATTACAACTTAGATGAATTTGTAGGAAGCCTCACAGATTCTGTATTTAAAACAATTCTTTGATGCATTTTTGAGAAGGAGAAAAAATCCATTCTTTAAGTATTATGTCAAGGCTTTTATGCTGAATGACCATAGGTTTTTAAGAATATACATCAAAACTGTTTACTTTAGAAATAATTAAGGTATTCAACATATCAGCAACTCTGACCAGAAAATCCCCTTATTTTATTTATTTCATACAGTTCATTATCTAAATACAGAATCTGCACTCTGAACAATTAGATTTATATAGGAAGATATAAGACTTTAGTAGCTAGTGCAATAATATAAGCAACAAAGTGAACAAACTCTGGAGGGTTAAGGTTCAAACTCATTTTGGACAGCAGTGAAGTGTCATCCAACTCCAGAAAACCAACTATAGGAACAGCATTAATGGCCTCAGTGAGGTAAATCAAAAAGCAAAAGTTATTTTTGTTATAACATCTGCTACAAGACATTACATATCAAACTGAATCCAGTGGGATTGCCACACCATACAGATGAGTATTTCATTCTAGACAGTGCGTTTAATGATTCCGTTTGCATAGAACTTAGGAATACTTCATAGGATTGGCTTCTCAGAACCTAGAAAACGCTTGATTTACCGATCTAATATGAAAGGCAACAACACAAAATCACCCACTTCTACCACTGTACAGAAATACCACACAGGTCTAAGTGAGAAATCATCCTCATGAGCGAGTCGGCCAGACACGAGTACATTTTGGCACTGAAGTAATGACTTGTTGCCGCCTTTTTTTTTTTTTTTTT
>VZRN01002545.1:238607-295463 GCA_013397935.1 Dasyornis broadbenti
CGAAAAGATATATGAATATATATAAACACTTAATGAATTTTTGCATCATGCCAGATCATTTCTTCTTTCTTGAGTGTGCATTAGAGGTGTCAACCAACGGTTCATGGTGCCTTCTCACTCTTGAAGATTCAGTTTAACAGTGTTTCCCATGTATAAAAAAAACTAGGTTGAAACTTCATATGTGTTTGAATAATAATGGTGTTCAAAAAGTGAATTTTTTTTTTGTTTGTTTTTCATTTTTAATCTTAGTGGGAAATTCCCCACACCCTATTTTTGTTGTATCATGTTTCTTTGTAATTTTCATAAAAGCAGTCTTACTCTGTCTCTGCTGCGAATAAAGTTATTCCATTGTAGGTTGCGTTCTTTAAATTGTGCTTTTTTTTTGTTTTTTTCATTCTCTTGACTGTATAAAAATGATGACATGTATTTCAGTTAAGTAGCATTTAATATTTTTATTTGGGAGTATGTTATGAAAACCCTTGCTTCCCCTCTCCGTCAGAAACTGCTGTGCTTGCACAGAGAGCCCATCATCCTGACTTTTTTTTACCAACATTCAGCTCTCGTGTTTTTACTTATGATATGAAAGTTTCCCTCCAAATACTTAAATAAAATTGCTTTAACAAGTTAGGTTATTATTTCTTGTGGTAGGAGCCTTCTGAATTCGTAGAGATGCAACAACTGCTCCAGTTTCTCAAGTTTGATGTGTGTATCACTGAGGGATTCAGGCTGTTCTGTTCCTCCTCAGTTGTTTCATCTCTGTGCTGATCATTATGCAGATATAATTTTGGAAAACGCTTGTTCAGAGAAATGCACCCTGTGCCAGAAATAGTTTGTCTTGAGGTGAGTGAGGATTGGCCTTGTTTTGCTTCCCTCTTGGTGCCAGCAACTCCCCTGATCTGCAAAGGTATTTCTGCTCCATCACTTGGGCCAGTCTGTGCTGTACAATCTCCTACACTCTTGAGGCACTAACGTTAATCACAGCTTGGAGGTGGTTACAGAAGGCTGGAATGTCCTTTTTCAAACAAGAATACAAAGAACAAGATGTGAACAGCTGAGAACAACTGCAGTGTGCTTCAGACTAAACAACAGGAATTGCAACTCTGGTAAGCCATTAAACATCCAACATGTTTTTTGGTTCAAAGAATAAGCTGTAATTCCCAGTGCAATTTACTGCATGTTTTATGCAAGGAGGGAAGGGGGAAGAGATCTGTGTCTCTGTAGGGACTGGTGCTGGACAGCCTGTCCCTTTCGGCAGGTCTAATCTAACTCCTCTCATTCCTTTGCTTCTAAGCCTTCACCCAAGTCTCCAGCCAGGCCAGGGATGAAGTCCAAGGAAACTCTTCTCCAAGTCTGCAAGTCTTGACAAGTTCTGAACTAACACAACTTCGTGCATCCAAATATAGGCAACACGAGTGAGCAAAGGTTACCATAATCTGCCCCGGGAAAATGTTCTCTGTCCAAATGCAGGAGCAGGCACAGATCAGGTTGTTTTGTTGAGGCTGATTATGTCTCAGAACAGTGTATTTCTGCCAGTTGTTGCTAATGGATTGTTTTAATTCCCTTATATAAAATGGAACTTAAAAAAAAAAAAGCTGCCAGAAATCTCTGTGAATCTTAGTATTGTTAGCAACTGAGACCTGTGAGGTTCATACCTGAATGCTGGGTCTTGTGGACACTTTCCCTCATATTGCCAGTGAATTGTTCAAAACACCTTCTCTGTTGTCCATAATTGAATGATTATGGCTATTACAGCTGTCTAACTGCAAACATAAAATATGTTCTTTACATTTTGATTTAGCACAGAAAATCCTTTTGCTAAAACCTGTGACCTGAGTGTCATTCACCTCAGATTCCTTTTGTACCGTATATGCAGAGACTGCTTAAATCTTGCATGTTTCTTTAGTTCTTTGATTTGAAACCTCAAAATTTTCTTACAATCTCTACAGCCAAAACCTCCTCATTTTTCCTTCTGGTATTGAAAAATGTCATCTTGCTCTGGTGTTGCATGTTGCAGTGAAGATGGTACATTCCAGGTTCTGAACACTGGTATTATATCTATGTTACAACCCAGGAACTTGGTTGTAAATTCAGATTGGGAGAAAAACGGGAAAAAATCCTTGGCAAGAGCACATGAGTACACACAGCACATGCATAACTTGCAGTTCTCTGTGTGCCTCTGACTGCAGAGATGAGGTCGGCTGGGCAGTGGTTGAAACAGACACACTGCTCTGTGTGCTGCTTGGGATTAAGGGACATGGGCTGCAGCCAGGTAATTCTGCAAATTCCATTTCATATTCTCTGGTGTAACTAAAACATTCAGTACAATCCTATTAGGATATGACAGGCTGTTCTCTCTTTAAACTGGATGAAGATAACTGTGGTTTATAGCATTCCCAACTTTGCACAAACTGTGACCTCTCACCCCCCTCCCAATAAAATAAGCTGCTTGTTCTTCATTTTTCTTTCTGTACCTTCACCCCTTCATCAGGTGACCTCCACCTGCTCCCCAGCTCTCATGCAGGCCTTGAGTGTCTCACCTGCTGCATGAATTTGTTCCCGGTTTTCCACCTGAGAAGTTATGATCGTTTTTTGAGGTTTGAGGGCAAAAACTTACCTTGATTGTTTGCATTGAATGATCCTTGCTTTAACCCATGGCGAATTTCCTTTGCTGCTTTGGATTGTGTCCATGTATTGACGTGCTCAATACAACAGCACTGTGTTCTCATGCTCCTGAGTGTTTGTGGGGCCTTTTCAATCTTTGTCAGAGAAAATACCCTCTGCTTCTGAGAGCACATGCCAAACCAGCTTTTTATCTCCAGTAGCTGGCTGTAGGATGGTGGTCTCAGATCAGAGGTCACAACCCACAGTGGGAGTGCAAACTCCAAGGAGACAGAGTTGCAGAAGAGGAGCCCACACATGGAAAGTCCCTGTGGGAGTTGTACGGATCTTCTGCCTGAGAAGCTTGGGAAAAGATCATTTAGCAGGTCTGACTTATTTCACTGTATCTAGAAGAGCTTCAGAGGTAAGAACAGTTGTAGAAACAGGAGAATGTAAAGAACCTTGTTTGTTCAGTGTTGCAAATGAGTGTTTGTCTTCTACTTTGAGCACAATTTTTTTAATAACAGGGAGGTTAATTGCCACGAGGAGTAACAGGCAAGGAACACACAGTGCCTACAGCGAGCAGGAGCTTATTATCCCCCTGCAGCTGAGCATGCAGAGTGTGCTCACTGTCTGCTGCAGCATATGCTGCATTCTAATCAGGTGATGGCTGCTTGCTCTCTGTCCGAAATAATTTTAAACAAATGCAACTTGTTACAGTAGTTCCTGCTTGACACTGTTTAATTTCTGTAACTGATGGTCACCACCCTGGCTTTGTGAGCATGGTGGGTTTTCTTGAGGGCCAAATCAAGGACTTCATTGTGTAAAAACTTGACTTCCCTCTGTGGTTTTTCAGCCTGCACATAACTCAGCTATGTTTTTCCCTTTGCTGAAGTGCTGCTTCACATGGGGTTTTTTGCCTGTAATTGGGGTTTTTTTGCCACCCGCCAAAGATGGGCTTCGTGTTAAATGTAACCCTGGTTTCCACACTTTCTTCGTCTTCTGTCAGGTTACTGTAATTGCTTGTATGTTGCATTTCATCAGGGCTTTGAGTTTGCTTCAAGAGGATAAGTGGCAATACAGCATTTGCTGTATTTTCTGCATCTGAAGGTTTCTCATTCTCCACATACAATACATTCACCCTGCAGAAGATGTAATTATTTTTATGCAGGAGTGAAAATTCTTCACAGAGGACACACAAACTCCACCCCAAATGTTGTGATCTGTAGTTACTTGTAAACTCCCTGTATCTATTCCTTTGTGCTGCTGTGTCCTTAAAGTACTGATGCAGTTAGCCAGGAAGTTGTGTAGTACTGAGAAAACCTGTATCAGAACAAAAAGTAGCGATTGTGATCTTCAGCAGAATGCCTAAGAGTTCATAGAAATTGGATTAAAATGAGCATGAAATCCATTCTTGAACATGCTGGTTTAGAGAAAGGCAAAAGCATTAATACAGTTCTTCCTTCATCTTATTAAAGTACAGCAATTGGAACAAATGGAACACCTTTGGGGAAGTTTTGCTGACCGTGGTTGGAGCAGGGGCATGGGGCTAGACCATCTCCAGAAACCTGAGCAAACCTCACCTAATCTGTGAGTTTCTAATGATTTAGGTGCTGGATTTGAGAGCACACTTTTAGTGAAGGAGGGTCCTCATGGGTTTTTTTCCGTCTTCTCTGGTACATATTTATACTTCCAGCCTGACACAGCCTATCCGCTGTTTTCATACAATCTGTGTGACTTGGCACCAGCCTTGCTTTTAGATCTTCCAGTAGTATAAATCCTGCATTTTTGTCATTTTCTTTGATGTTACTGGCCCTGGTCATCCCAAGTTCGCTGCACTTCCTGTTTTAAGCAAGTGTGTATCATCTTTTGTTAAATACATCCACGTTTTATTGCATTATAGTTTTTTAAGTCATTTTCTCAGGAATACAAAGAGTACACTGTATTCCAATATATCGTCACTTTTGGACAGAAAGATGCCAGTGCATTCCTCTAAAGTGGAACACCAGCACTTACTTTGCTTTGCTTGAGAAGGGTGCAGGCTGGCTGGATACTCTGGGCTTCCTTCTGGCCTGACAAGGGGAGAAAACTGAGTGATACTTACCCTTTTAGGAGAAAGGTGATGTCCCAGGGGATGATTGGGCACTGGAATGGGCTCCCCAGGGAAGTGGCCATAGCCTGACAGAGCTCAAGAAATGTTTGGACAATGCTCTCAGGCACATGGTGTGTCTCTTGGAGATGGTGCTATGCAGGGCCAGGTGCTGGACTTGATGATCCTTGTGGGTCCCTTCCAACTCAACTGATTCTGTGATCCTGCTCTGCATTTGGACTTGCTGCACTTTAGAGGCTCCTTACCCCTAAACTGGCTTTTTATTTTAATTCAGTGTGGTGCAGTTCTGACTTTGGAGAACAATTCCAACACCTTCTCCCACACACTGGAGGCGGGGGCTGGAGATGATACAGCATTTGAGTGATATTTTTTTTTTTAAATAGCTGATGAACTTTTCTTACGTATTTGATAAATTGCTCCAGTGACTTTTAAAGGCTTTATGGACATGCAGAAAGATCAAAACATAAGCCCTTCAATGAACTTCAAGAACAAAAAATGGAGTGATGTTATTAAGGTGGTTACACCACATAGTAAGTTTTCTGTGTGGTGTGTTTAGCTGCCGTGATTACTCCTTATTCTGATATTATTGGGAGGAATGAAACTAAACAGGAAGACAGGAATACCTGGTGACAATTCAGTAATGGGTGTAAAATGAGTAAAACCAGAGAGAACAAAGTCTCTTGGAGCAACTGCATACTGGAAAGTTGCAGAGAAAGGGAAGTGGAAGGAAGTGGAACAAAATGTACTTATTTATGCAGATGAGGTCATAAATTTAATGTGTAAGCAAGATAAAGGGATTAAACTTAGTATCTCCCTTTACTTGATTGTAAATTTAGAATCAGGTTACCTTTCCAAAGTTTTAATTTCTGTGGTGACTTGCTCAACACAGAGGAAGTGGAGATCAAAGGTGGCTGCTTGGTGTTTAAAATGATCCTTTTTTTTTTTTAAATTCCAGTAAGCAGCCAACTGAGTTGGAATGAGGGTGATGCTTCCTGGACTGCCCAGTGCTTTTTGAGGTAACTTTGAGAAACCTGTCACACCTGTGCCCTGTTTGAGGTAGGAGAGGCATCCCAGCAATGCAGGAAAGCACCAGGTTTGGCTGGTGGTCACTCAGTGTGTGAGTGGCACAGGGTTGTCTGGGGTTCCCCTGTGCAGGACAGTGGTGTTAAATTTCAGATCACTGATAGTGACTCAGGTTTTATTAACAATCTCTCAATAATAAGAAAACACAGGTGCACGTTACAAGAAAGGAGAAGTCGACAAGGACACCTCAAACAGGAAGAAAACCCTGGATATAAATCCATCCATTTTCCTCATGGATTTAGCTGAAATTTTCTGAGTGCTGAGCTGCACATGTCTGAGCAGCACCGGATCTGGGCACACAGGCTGGTGGAGCCTCAAGCACCCGAGGGCTGCTGCACAGGAAGGCTGGAGCAGCACAAAGAAGCTTCCAACTCCCCATCTGGAAAAAGCCCCCACAGGAGCACAGGCAATGGCAATGCCATCTGTCTTCTGCTGAGCAGATCTCCTCTCCTGGGAGCAGGAAAAAGCTGGCACACAGAGGTGGGCTTTCAGTTCCCTGCTGCACGGAGGTTGCATGCAGATTGCTGGGTGGTACCTGTAGAGACCAGCCTGCACTATTGAGTCCCTTTTCCCTTTTTCCAGTCTGTTTTTTCAGAATTCCAGTTCTCTTTATTTGCCTTTTGCCTTATGACATCATCCTCCTGTCTCTTCCCAGCAGACAAGAAACAATGGATTCCTCTGTCTTCTCCCTCACTTTTACTCTTTTTTTGTGCCCTACCCTGTTTCTCATCTTCTGCAGTCCATTTTAGAGGGTGTGTTATCGACTGAAAGAATATCTTGAAAAATAATTATTTTCCTTATGCTGAATGCTCCTTGGGTCACTGTGAAGACTTCATCTGACCCAAATCCATAGGAACACTTAGACTGTCTCACACAGACTCATGCCCTCAAGTTTCATGTAGACTCTTGACTGATGTGTTTTAACATGAAATACTGGCCTAAACTAAGAAAAGAGCAAGGCTCCCCTTGAGTTTTAAAGTGATTTCCTATTCCTATTGATATTTTTAATAGCAATTCTGCTGCAGGTAAGAGGGGGAGATAAGTGCCCAGTGCCTTTTGTCACACGCTCTTGCTCCTTTAGTAGAGTTAGAAGGGAATTGATTGGTTTAAAAAGAATCTGTTTATCCTTTACTGTCTGGCATCCATTTCTGTTACAGGCCATACCTAAATTCGTGTGGATTTCTAGCTGATAAATGTGAAAAACCTGGGGAAAACAAAACAGAAAGTTTGTCTGCCCTTTATCTCACTTCACTTTGTTTTGTGGCATGAGCTATTAAGTTAAACCTATCTAGAGTTCTCTATAGAGTTAAGTACCTGATAAGACACTAAATGAAAATTGCTGATGGAAAATATTTACATCTTCTCTTTAAAACTCCTACAAATGCTCAAGAACTCTTTAAAATGTGGGAAACTAAAACCAACATACTTCAGCATCCTTGAGTTCACTGCCTCAGTCTGCAGCCTGTACATCCTGAGACCAATTTATCCACTTTTCTACTGGTGTGAAAGGCTTGCAGTCCAACTCAACAGTATTGGTAAAACTCTTGGAACTCAAGGCTTAACCATGTCTTTTCCCATCCTACTGCGGAACCACAGAAAGCTACCCTTCTCTGGCATCCAGCCCACATTATCCCCTGGGTACCCACTGATCTCATTTTCTAAGAGAAACTGAGGGGGAATTCCTGCCAGGCAGCTCTGTGGAAGTTGCCCAAGAAGTTTTAACACCCTATTCCTGGATGATACTGTCCCATCCTATAGTTACCCTGCTTGGCTCCAGCTAGTCTGCAGATGCAGGTTCAAAATAAAATCAACCTCCATTCTGTTCCCTCCCCCCTTATTTGGGCAGCTAAGTGAAATCCAAACATATGGACTCCATAAATTCTTTGTAAATGGCCTCGTGTTAAACACTCAGCCAAAGCAATGGTTATCATTAAACAAATAATGACACCACTAGAGCATAACACAAATTACACACAGGGGCAGATCCTCAGCTGTGCAGCCCAGTTTGCCCAGTGACACCAGGCTGATTGACACTGGTCCCTTGGGCTCCGTGTTGGTGCAGTCAGCTGCCTGCTGTGAAACCAGCCAGGAATCCACACAAGCCTCCTGCAAAGCTTTTAGAGGTGCCCTTGCAGAGCCAAACCCTGAATGAAAGGATGTTCTGCAGTGTTTGTGGAAGAGCAGGACATGAATGCTGGGACAGGCTGCCCAGGGAATGGTGGAATCACCCACCATCCCTGGGAGTATTTAAAAGCTGTGTAGATGAGGCACTTGGGGACATGGTTTAGTGCTAGGCTTGGCAGTGCTGGGTTAATGGTTGGATTTGATGATCTTAGAGGTTTGTTACAACCTAAATAATTCTATGGTTCTGTGACAGCAAATTTTCAATAAACACAGATCATGATCAAGAATGCATCCACAGCTAAGCAAACCAGAGTAAAACAACTGAAATAAAATACTGCTGGAGACAGGTTTAAATATAGACTGACTCGAAAGCACGTGAAGAGCTGTTCTACTGCTGGGGCAAACTGTCTCTCAGTAATATGAAATGCCACAGGGAATGTGTCAGAATAGTTTGCTACAACAAATAAACACACACACACCCCAGCCCACTGAATTTTTTCAGTAATTGTAAACTCTTAAATGCAATCTAGGTTGTAACAAAACTTTCTGAACAGTAATGAAACTGTGGAGCATGTTACATTAAAATACGTATCAAAATAATAAATTTATGTCACACCTTCCAAGGAGCTCAGTTCATCACACTTTTACTTGTGTGGCATCTGACCAGATTGTCAAAACCCATTCTTACAGGGTGCTGCAGGGTACTATAACTTAAGTGATTCATGCATGCAGCTGTTGGAACTGCTTGTTGGGTTGTGAAAAATCTCGTGGTGCCAAGTGCTGATCTAGGAGAACTCAGATCTCCATCAGCCGCCTTGGCTCCAAGTTGTTACTGAACAACAGATGGTAGCAGGAGTTAAGCAAACTAAGAAAATATTCTGAGTTAAAGGCCTCACAAGAACTGAAATTCTTGAGAAAATACAGAGAACAAGTGTTGAGGTTTGAACTAGTTTTCATGTCCAAGTAATATATGCCACTAAACTTCAAAGGGTGCTCTCATTTCTGGCAGCACTCATTATGATGGAAGTTTTCATTTAACTTGGGCAGAAGAGACCATGTGTGGAATTAATATCACAGACATTCCAGGTACAGCTCAGAGCCACAACTGCATATTAAGCTGTACTTTTCACAATGCCTTGCACTAAGGAGAAGATGAAAGAACCCCAAATCATGTTGTTTTGCAGTAGATTACAAGCAGCAGCAGCAATGAAGGGACAGCATCATGAACACTGATGATTTCTTCCACAGAACAAGGACAGCACTGCACTTCACAAATGGGAAACTTGTTAATGCTAAGGGGAACAGAAGTGCACAGGCTCTCACTGTGTCCTTATCAGCAGCATCAGCACAGAAGGGACAAAGTCAGTGCAAGATGTAAGAAAAACTGTTCTAGCAATGATCCCAAACACAACAGGGGGGTGTAGGAAAGTGCAGAGTAAACAGAGAATGAAATCTCGTACCAGCGAAGAAGGAAAGTCCCTCTAACTCAATGTACAATAACTTCCAGTTCTTGGTCTCACCAAGACAGCACACTCCAGTTTCGGACAGGTGAGGAACAAAAGGTATTTTCAGGACTTAGAGAAGCTTGTGTTCAGCAGTGCTGATCCAAAGTCACAGGAATAAAGCAATTTTGTATAATACTTCTTTACTCCATGCCCTGACTGAAACAGCTCCTGCATTCCTGTGTCTCATCTAAATACACATAGTCCTTCAAACTAGCTCTATAAGCAGCAGTACAGGCGACTACACCCAAATGAGACCAAGTTCTCTCATTTTCAGAGAAGTGAGTACTTCCAGAACAATCTGGAGTTAAACCACTAAACAGAAGAGGAAACAATTTATGAAGGAAGTATTCAAGCTGGCTTTCTTATTTAAACATTTTTGGGAGAAGACCATGAAAATCTGCACATTGACTACATATTTGCAATCTTACATTTTACTGTGCTGTAACTCCTTATACTGGTCATCCAAACTGATGAGAGATCCAGGTTTCTAAGCTTGTTTTTACCGCATATAAAAATACTTTAAAATCTATTTTGGGGCAATAAATAATCTTGCTATCATGGAAAGAGAAATCAGAACAATCAGATTACTCATTTGGGGAGGTATTACTCAGTGCAAGAAAGCGTGGGAGAACCAAGTTCCGAAAATGAAACTCACTGGGACGAGACACATAAAAATGCATTACATTCTGGATGTAAACTACTTGGTTGAAAATTGAATCATTTCTTTAGGCTCAGGAGTCAATATTCTGCAAAGTGCTGCACTCTACAGCACATCCCACCAAAACACTGAAGGGTATGAGTAAGTTTGATCACATTAGTAGTTCTAGCAGAGTAAACAGGATGTAAGAGTGGACATACTCAGACCACATAGCTTTGTACCAGTTCCTCATTTGTGACAACAGCCATCAATGCTCGGGAGAACAGAAGAAGGCAGCAGGTCTCAGAGTGCTGAAGAGTTTCAACAGTTCTAGAAACTCCTAAGAGTATCCAAAAGCACCACACCTGAATATGCAGCCTTGCAGCCCTCAAAAAATCATGAAATACTTGTGCTTTTGGTAGACTCTGAAGAGCAGAGATGTGCCCATGTGTGACCTGGAAGTCACCAGGCTTCTTGTTTCCCTTGTTTCTCTGCATTGTAGGGTGTCCAAGGCCACTAAAACCTCCTGTGCACCCGTAACAGCTCTGGACCTCTGGCCATATTTTATGAATGGTACAAAGTATTAGGGATTTTAAAAAAAAAACAACAACAAAAAAATCTGTTTTGGGAACATTTGGTTTTAACCTACAGTTTGATGAGGGGGATATTTTAAAACACACTTCCTCCCTAAGCTTGCATTCCAATTATTACAGTAACAATCGAGCTGTGAGGACTTGAGGAAAAAACCCCAAGCACCTGGGTAACAATAGATACAAACCCAACATCACGCTGCCACCCTGTGGCTTGGAGATGAAACTTCTGCTGCGAAGGTTGGAGGAGGGATTATTATTATTTTAAGCCTCTAATCAGATTAAAGAGCACTTCTGCACAAGCAGCCGCTGGCAGCTGTTGGAATTCAGTGCAAGTTTAAGAGGAATTGTACAGAACAGATCAGGACAGTACCTGCTGATAGCGTGTGGGTTCTGACATGGCTGTGCAGGTTATCAAGGGCACACCTGCCCTCAAGACCTGCAACTGTGCCTTTGTCAGGGAAAGGAGAAACAGAAAAACATATGTACCTCAGAGAACAAATGAGAACGGGATTACGGTTGAAACTATTACACTTGAATAAAACAATGTAAGAAAATACAATTAAAAGAATCCTATAATTTAAAGTAAATCCTAGAACCACAAAATGTTCAGGGAAAAATAAGCTCTGCAAGAGATAAGTAACTTAACATCTACCACAGGGTTTTAATGCAAATCACAACCATGAGAACTAAAAACTTGTAATAAAAGTGTAAAACAGTAATTTGTTTCCAGCTGAGGCTTTTCCCAGAGGAAGAAAACAAGATAACAAAAGACCAGCATACACACCACCAGCAAATATTAAACCTTGTATTACAATTGTAGCAGTTCAAAATGCAATCAACCATAGAAAGTATGGTCTTTCAATATCTGTTGAAATATCTATTAAAAGAAAGAGTTACATATATATATGTGTGTGTGTTAGCTATTAAAATATACAACAGAGTGATCACTTTCACCCTAGTGCAATTTTAATAATATAAATTAGAAAGTAATTTAGAATAGTTTCCTTTCAATTTTCTATCCACAAGAAGTATTTGTCTTAAAATTACGTTCCTGCGGTTCATTTTTTAGAGAAACATTTTCTGAAGCCTCTTGGCTACTCTTAATAGGTTAACCAATTTGCCTCACTAAAAACAAAGCTCAAAGCTTTACTACATTCCCCTTTTCAGTAGTGAAAAGTCCCTAAGAGAGTGGAAGAAAGAGCACCAAGTAACTCAGCATGGGGGTACACGTGGTCTTTCTCAGCCGTACCTGCGCTCATTTAAAAGCCTGCTGGGAGAAAGATTCTCTCTGGGAAGAGCCTGCTAATATCCCCCTCGTTTTCCAAGCGGCCACATCCGAGGTTGTGCAGCAAAGTTTGGCTCTGGGGTCCTTGTTTTGCTGCAGCAGTTTTGTTCTGCACGTCTGAGTGCTGCTGTTGGATGGGTTGAGGTTTTTCTCCCTCTGCTTGGACAACCCCACATGTTTCTGCAGGAGCCTGGGATCTAAGCTTAGTCTGACAATCAATGGCAAACTACTGCAAGGAACAGGGGACAAAGCTTGACAGATACAGAATGAACTGTGGAGATACTCTCTCACACCCTATACCAAGTGGAGCTTCTCCAAGCACAGAGGGATTCATGTCCAGCACTATTGGAATCCGGATTGAAGGTAAAGGAAACACAAAGAGCTGTTAGATGCACGGTTTTCCATGATGAAACAATATTTACATCTACCCAAAAGTTACAAAGCAGCAGGATATGCAAGTTTGTACACATATTCCCTACGTGGGAGCTTAATGACAGTTAAGTTTTGCTAGCATTCAATTTTTTAATCCAGTTTGATCCTGTCAAAACCCAAAGCCATCATGCAATGACTAGTAGGGAGCACGGTGAAAGAGAGACGTACTTTTTCCTTGCACAGTGCTGGCATTTGCTGCTGTCTAACCAATCCACCCAGAGGCCACTTGTGTGTTTTCAAACAAACCAGACTTAACAAACCTATGGACAAAGATACTGTTTTCCTTCTACTTCTTGGCTGCACCTTTTCAAAAAAAGATTCAGAAGATTTAGGCCCTTTGCAGATTGCTGCCACTTCTGAGTGTCTCACAGCTGATGGCAGCAAATACAGCACAGAAGCAAAGCATAAACGTCCTACCTATATTCATAAGGAAAAAAGGACATTGTCTTTCAGTCACCTCTGCAGAACTTGGGGTTTGTGCCCTGCCCTAAGATAAAATACAGCTGCATCTCATTATCACCTGTTCAGAAAGAAATACAAAGAAAAGGCTATGAATTGGCTATAAGTCAGGGCTCAAATGTGTAGGACACTAAAACAAAACGAGAGGAAGAGGCTGAGGAGCTGGTTGTATTAAACAAAAGACACATCAATCACAGAATGGAGAACTACCATTTATTTATTTTATTTTTCACATCGTCTGGATCACCTGTAGAATGGCTCACTTTCCTCTTGGAAAGAAAGCAGACTTCTGGCCTGAGCTGCAAAACATTTGGGAATTACCATGCACACAAAGACAAAAACTATTGAAGGAGACAACTCAAGTGTATTTGTTATGTTCACTGAGCTTCTTTACAATGTTGTAGGTTTGTTCTAATACAGACTGCAGATAGTGGAGACTACTGCAGACATTTACCACCTTAGGCTGTCCTTAAATATCTGGTGTCTATGAAACCATAAATTTCTAGAATTCACTCATACATTAGTCTTAAAAGAAATTGCTTTGTCCTGATCAGATCAGCTGACTTCCTTTTAGACAAAAGTGTGCTCTCTGAGACATATGACACCAGTAATGATATACAGGCCTCAGAAGTTTCTCATCCATCTGTAAAATCATTACTGCAGGATATTTTTACCCATCAATATGCTGGCTCCTCAGGGGATCGCCTTCCCTTGGAACAGCAGGCAGACTTTGATTTTTGACACTTTGCACTGAGTAGGAGGGGAAGAACATACGATAACAACAAAAAAGCAGAGTGTTAAACCCAATTTCCTGCTCAATTAATAAACCAGACAATTTCTCTGGGTCTCCTTTACAGTCCTAGAGGTACCCAATGTGTTGTATTGTAACTGTGTTACAGCTCTATGATCAGTAGCGACAGACAGGCCCCTGTGAGGAGGAATTAATTAGCCAGAAAAAAATCTTTGGACCTCTCACCCAAAGATTTTTCCCTTCACACAGTTTTTTTTACTGTAGGCAACATAAAGATTTACAAATAAACCCCAGCCTTACCTCCCCCATTGTTTATCTGAGAACTGCAGGACTAGAAAAACTTTACGGAATAATATTTGAGTCTTTTGGTAAACACAGGCAGTTTTCTCACCTTCTGAAGCCCGAGAAGCAGATGTGGTAACCATTAACCCCATTTCTTACACATATGATGTATCACCCCTATGCAAGAGCAGGCCACACTGGTCTGTGCTCCTCTTGCCCTGCTCCTCCCAGGCTCTAACCTTCTTCCAGCCCTCCTGCTTTTCTTTTTCCAGCTCTTCACGCCACATTGGGTATCTGTCCTAATGCACAACCATCTTTCAAGCAGCAAGAGGATAACAAATAAGAACATTAAGCCATGAAATTCGTGTCATTGTTTACAGAGGACAGCTTTCTATGAAATACAGCAGTGACTAAATGAGCCAAAACCCTGTATCTATCAGCTAGTTTGAAACACAAATCATTTGTAAACAACATGTCTCATCTCTCCCAGAGCCTAGAAGCAAAACATTATTTTCAGTCTCTCACCCTCAGGAGAGAGTAAGAAAAAACAGACACATACTTAAAGGTTTCAGTTTGAAAAATATGCTTGACTGAAAAACACTTTCATTCACTACTTAAAGCTTCAAATGAAGCAAAGCCAAGTTTTAAAACTCTTTCCTAAAACTAACATCTAAATGCTGTAAGCCATAGGTTTTCCCCATCCATAAAACTCAGCTTTGTGGTTTAAAATGATTGCCACAGGAACAACATTTTTGTCTGCCCTATGATACCTGATAGCTGGGAACTGCACCAGAAATCTGCCACCATCCTGACTCCATCTTTTACAGCTTTGAAAAGATAGATAATGCTACGGAATTCCTGCACATTCCAACTAAGTCTTTCACTACTCACCTGACTTGAGACTTTCTTTTGTTTGTTACAGGGATGAAGAAAAGATGTTTCACAGTTGTTCAAAATGAAAACTGGAGTAAGTAGTCTCCCACTTCAACTGGCTCCAAAACATGCAGAACAGGGAAACGAACCAGATCCTTCAGCACATCTAGGCTGGTACAGACGGTTGAGAGTGAAGTGACACCCCTCAGGAAACCCTAAAGGGTACAAATGCTTTTAAAGTGTCTCTGCATGGTTATACAAAGTGCTACACAGGCTAAAAAGGATGTCATCCTGCACCTCACTGTGGCTTTTGATACTCCAAAGACATGCCAGCACAGCCATGAAGAAGTGCTGCTCTCCAGCAACAGCCACCCCTACCCTTTGCTAAAGTATTCACCATTCTCTTTGGGTAGCTGCAGTATTCTGACATGTAAATACCCCGAATGCTTCTGACAGAATGTCAAATAAAGGCGACCCCACGAGGGAGAAATCAGGCTCTCAACTCGCACTGCAAGGGCCTTTCCATCTCTTCAAACAGAAATGGCTAAAGTGGAGGGAAACAGGTAAAAAAGGTTACTCGACCCAAAACATATTAATCACAGTTGAGAAGACTGGGAAACATGAATGGCAGGCTTTGCTGCAGGAATTCTCAAAGAATTTGAGAAACAGACCATTAGCTGTGCCACAGGGATTGATTTTTTTGTGTGTGTCAAATCTATTCCTTTTATCCTACAGCCTGAAACCAGCCACTTAAATCAGCATTTTCCTGATGTAAAGACCACTGTAGATTTCTCTTAGGCATAGCTGGTTTACCAGATGAAAAGTCTTTTTTTAATGAAACACAGCCAAATCAGTAAAAGAAAACTACTTTGAGGGGCTGTCAGGTACTACTTTACTTCACTCCTACATTACAAACAGTACAAAGCCTCTGCAGTGATTTGAAAGGAAAATGAGGAGTGAGCTGGTTTATGGAGATGTACACCTGAGTGCTGGCCATTTTTCAGACCACTTCCTGAGGTTTTTCTGAGTGGGTATTCAGGACAATATGAAGTTCACAGTGTAGATGACCAACTCATACAGACAAGTTGCTTTCCAAGAAGACATGTCAGTGAAGGTACTCGAAAATTTACTATTGAGAAAAGCTTTGCTGCTCCAAGCCCGGGGTGCTATTGCTCTATCAAAGCTACCACAGAAAGATTAAAACCATTCAAGCTGTCAGCAATCACAAGATTTTTGTGATAGCTTGAAAAAAACTTTAACCAGATCCAGCAAATTCAGTTATTTGGAAAAGCCTTCAGGCCTGGCTGATTTTCCTAGTTAGCTCACAAAAAAAATGTTGTGTGCCCAGAATGGATTGACACTCACTTGAAAGCACAGAAGGAGCACCTGATTTCTATTCTGATCTCACAAAAGTGTGTCCTAACATGACCAATACAAGGAGAGAATATTCTGAATTCTGTATCACATCAGGAACACCAGGTAAGAGCATAGAGTGGTCCCTTCCAGATCGGCATATCACAGATCGGGAAAAGGAGAAAGCCGACTCAAAATAATCTAGAAAGCTTTAAAATATAAATGTTTATTTAGCTACAATATTTAAAAGTACAGTATAAAGATATAAAACATAGAAATTCCATAATTAATTCACATGCTAAAAGGATTAATTGACCAGCTGTAAGGAGAAGACTTCATGAAATTCATGGACGTTTTAGCCACAAGGGTTATTTCATCAAGTTTCAGACTTGAAATATTGAACAACCATTGCAGAGAACTTGCTCTCCCACATCACCATAACTAGGGAAAAAAACCAAAACAACAAAATCAGAAGAAACAGTCAGTGTGCCTACTGTTTCTGGAACATAACAATGACATTCTATTCCATTATCAATTGCAACCATGGGACTCCCACACAGCACACTCAGTATTTCTTTATATCACAGAACTGTTAACAATGAGGGCAAAAAATTAAGATTATTCCTTGGGAGTGTGTGCATTCAGCACTGGCCAGCATGCTGTATTGCTGGTGGGAAAGAAAGAGAAATTTTTGCCTCCTACAGTATTTAAATAAGAAGCTAAACTAGACTTGCACTAAGGTTGATTAGACTGCTTCAGAGAGGCATCTTGGTTCGCATGTTTCACACAGTTTTACTGACGCTAAAGCATGGGAAGATTTTAAGTTCTTTATGCGTATGCGCCAGGTATCTGCTGGACCCAACTTTTAGGGAACATATAATTAAAATAAGCTCCAAAACTCGAAAGGCACTTACTCGACAGTGGAGCACAAAGAGCAGGTAACCGTGTTACAGCAGCTGCAGAGCCTGCTGCAGCTCTGACACACAAACCGCTCACACTGCGAACACGCGTCCTTCACATCCGCTGTTCTCACGCACGACGAGCAGGCTCTGGACGCTCCAACGGACAGAACTGCTTGGAAAGACACGGTAAGGAACTGATGAGCTTTACAGCAAGACACAGAAAGCAGCTGGAAGTCCCGGGAGCTGCAGAGCGCGGCGTGTCCGCGCACAGCTACAGGTGGCAGCACTTCGCAGGATGCTCGGGAGGCAAAGGCATAGGGAGCGCCGCTTGGAACTTTCTTGGTTCTTTCTCTGCTCAGTGGCAAGATACTAAGGGATTCTAAAGCAGAACATGGGATTCCGGCAGTTCTGGAATCCGTCAGCTCCAATCTAACACTTCTTTTAAGGACATTCAACAAAGAAGAACTGCACAGTACACAACTACTCATGGTAGTAGAGACCTCCTTGTGAGGGGAAGCGAGGGGCAGCACTGGTCTCTGTGGTGACCAGGGGCAGGAACCGAGGGAAAAGGATAAAGCTGAGTCAGGGGAGGTTTAAGCTGGGTGTCAGGAAAAGGTTCTTCACTCAGAAGGCGGTCTGGCATGCAACAAGCTCCCCAGGGAAGTGGTCACGGCCCCAACCCTGCCAGAGTTCACGAATGATTCGGACAACGCTCTCAGGCTCACGGTGGGAATGCTGAGGGTGTCCAGGGCAGGACAGAAGTCGCCCTTCTATGGGTCCCTTCCAGCTCAGGGTATGCGCGGCTCTGTGACACAGCCCGGGCACTCACCCCTGTCCGCGGGCCGCCGCCGCAGTTTCCCGTCGTGGCCGATGAGGAGCTGCCCGCTCCAGCGGGGCCCCTCGCCCTGCGCCTCCCCGGTCGCCCCCGGCTCCGCCGGGCGGGCAGCGGCCACCGCGCCCTCCATGTACGCCTGGGCACCCCTGAAGAGCAGCCGCCGGGTTCTCTCTGCAGTCGGGAGAGCAGAGTTAGAGGCGGGCTCGCCATGGCCGCGGGCCCGACACATCCCCCCGGTGGGGCGGCCGAGCCGGCGCTCCCCCCGCGCCCCGCTCACCGAACACCTCCCGCCGGTACTCCTCGCCCCGCACGCCGCGGCTCAGCTCCCGCAGCCCCACGCGGGTCTTCAGCTGGAGCGGAGCTGCTTCCCCGAAGGGGCAGGAGCGCTTCGGCATGGCCGGACCGACCCGCGCCCGCCCCGCCCCGCCCCGCGCTGCGTCACGGCCGCGCCGCCACCTCCCCTCGCATCCCGGCCCGGGCCCTCGGCAACAGCGGCCACTCAGCTCTTTCCGCAGGGAAGGGAAAGCTTCGTCCGCGGCGGGAAATTTCCCTTCCCGCCGCGTCCTGAGCGCCCGGCGGGGTTGGCAGAGGCGCCGGGCCGTCCCCGCCGCCCCGCCCGCTGCCGCCACCCCGCAGGCGTCACCTCCGTGCGCCCGGAGCGCTGAGCACGGACCCGCGGAGCAAAGCGAAACCGGCTGCGGGACTCGCGTGTGTCCATAAACCCGGAATCACGGAATATGCAGAGCTGGAAAGGATCCACAAGGAGCATCGAGTCCAACTCTTAGCCCTGAGTCGCACCATGTGCCTGAGAGCGTTGTGCAAACGCTTCTTTAACTCTGTCAGGGTTGGTGCTGTGACCGCTTCCCTCGGGAGCCCGTTCCAGAGCCCAACCACCCTCTGGGTGAAGAACCTTAAACCTCCCCTGACACAGTTTCATGCCATTCCCTCGGGTCCTGTTGTTAATCACCAGAGGGAAGAGAGCAGTGTCTGCCATTCCTCTTCCCCTCACGAGGAAGTTGCAGCTGCAGTGAGGTCTCCACCTATTCTCCTCTTCTCCAGGTTGAACAGACCAAGTGACCTCAGCTGCTCCTCATATGGCTTCTCAAGGCCCTTTATCATTCTCATGGCCTCCCTTGGGCACTATCTAATACCTTAATGTCTTTTAAAAAAAAGTTATTGTGGTCCCCAAAACTGCACAATATTCAAGGTGAGGCTGCCCCAAAGCTGAGCAGAGCAGGACAAACCCCTCCCTTGCCCGGCTGTCGATGCTGTGCCTGATGCCCCCCAGGACAGGGATGTTCCTTCTGGTTGCCAGGGCACTGCCGACTCATGTTCGACTTGCCATAGACCAGGACCCCCAGGTCCCTTTCCCGGTTTCCTAGTCTGTCCCTACACTCAGGGTGGCCCTGTCCCAGCTACAGAATATGACGCTTCCCTTTCTTAAACTCCACACCGTTGGTGATAGCCCAGCCCCCTCATTTGTCGAGGTCTCTCTGCAAGGCCTGCCTGCCTGCCTTCCTTGCAGGGAGACAATAGCTCCTCCCAATTTTGTATCATCTGCAAACTTACTTAGTATCCCTGCAAATCCTGTCTCAGATCGTTTATGAACCCGCTTTCCCCTGCTCTGCGGGCCCTCTAAGTTAACGCTGTGCTCACCGAGCTCTTCGCGCAGCCTAAACCCCCTACGCAGGTTTGGGCTGTCTGAATGCTGTTGAAACAACAAAAATGTGCACAAGCATGAGAATTCACTTTTTGAAAAACCACCAAGGAGGCTGGAGAACGCCTGTCTGGCCAGGGGGCTCTGGTGGGCTCCTCAGCACCAGCCAACATCAGGAGTGGGTTCAACACTTGTGGGCAGTTAGTCTTTTGAGACTGACACTCAGTTTCAGCTAAATCTGGAGTTCCCCGAGACCTTCTGCTGTGAAAGGAATTACTGCAATTAATTTGCTGTTTACAGGTGGGCTCTGTAGCACCCCTGGTGTGGTTTCATGGGTTGAAAGCCTCAGATGCCATTCCAAGAAGCAGACAGTCTGGTTACTATGTATATTTTGAAAATACATTGTTTTCTTCAGGGCAAACAAGCTTAAAACTGGTGTTGGAGTTTATGTGCTGTGTTTAGTGTCACTTGAAGGAGGTGATCTGTCAAGAAAATTTTATTTCTTCCAGAGGAGTCTCTAAATTCAAAATTTACCCTGTGTGTACTGTGGGATTAAGGACAGAATCCCAACCAAGTACAGAAATTATTTTTCCATGAATGAATTTACAGTCTGCTAACGGTGAATGACTTGTTCCTGGTTTCTTTGTTTTGTCTGGTCAAGAATATCAAGTAAAGTTATACACTTCTTCCTGAAACAAACTAAGAAACAAACAAACAAACAAAACCTCTAAACAGCAAAACCCAAACAATAACAACCTGCCCAAAGAGTAGTGACAGAATCAATATTCTTTTAAAAGGCTTTCTTTCATTCAGAAACCCATAAAAACTTCAATGTACAATTTCAGTGCTAGCACTAGATTTAGAATGGCAATCATTTATATGAAAATAAAATTATGCAAGACATACAATATAGATCAGCGTATTGAAAATGGGCCACAATACCTAATGGACTAACTCTGGTCTGGTTTCATTGCTCACATTCTTCCAAAACTGTTGAGATGCCAAGACGAGTAGAACCAAATACAGTGTCTAACCATAGCTATTGAATCACAGGCTGTCCTGAGTTGGAAGGAACCCACAAGGACCATTGAGCTCTGCCCAGGACAGCCCTAAAAATCACACAAACGCTTGAGAGCATTGTCCAAACACCAAAATAATGAGAGTGAGCTGCTGATTTTATGCAGGTTAATGTGATTTTTTTTCCTGTAGAGCTGATCAGCCCAGCCTTGTGGTCTGTGGAGTGGAAGCTATAGTTGTAATTCACAGCAATTCTCAAAAATCCCTTCTGAGATTCAAAATCTCACTCCTACTACTCTTCATCTGTAAAGGTTTCTGCTTTGACTTTTTCTGCATGTACTTGCAAATGCATGCTTAAGGATGTTCAGCAGACTTTTCCAACTGCATATTGAAAACTCATGGTCTTTCTTTTCTGTCTAAGGAAACTACTTCATAAATATTCCTTAGCTATTCACTCTGAGGATCCTGAAGTTATCTGGGGAATACTGGCTAATCAGAATGCAATTCCAGTTGGAAAGAGCCCTGTCAGGACAGAGGACAGTGAATCACATGTGTTTCATTAACATGACATGGGATAAACATGGATGGAACTTGACTGAGAACTGGATGAAATATTAAGAAAGAACTAAAAGCCCTATTCCACTTGTGGAGAAGGAGTGCTCTGAAACACTAATCCCAAATATGAAGTAGATTTGAAAGAGAGCAATTTGTGCTGCAACAGTGCTACTAGTGCTGTCATTGAAGAGTAAATGTGAGGGCACTTTCACAGGCTCACAGAATATTCTGAGTTGGAAGGGAATCATAAGGATCATCAAGCCCAACTTTCCCCGGGGACTGATTACATTTGACGTATTGCCACCACCACCCCACTGCAGGAATGTTCTGTTGCAGCTCTCTGAGTCAGCCTCGGGTGGTGACATCTCTTAATTGCTTTGCAAGACTCACCTTCACCAACATCTGCCACTGACCAGCTACATTCTCATTGCAAGCTATGCAGGCAAAATAATTCTGTCTGCTCTGTACCAGCACGCCTGAGCATCCTGCAGGGAGGGAATTGGTTCACCTGCCTGTCTCCTGAATTGTTAGCCAGTAGAATGGTGCTGAGTGTTTTATTAGTTCCAGAGCAGTGAGCCTTGAGGAAGATCCACTGGCGATTTGGAAGCAGCAGAAAGGCTGAGACCTGACCTGGCAAAGCTTGTTGGCATTGAGAGTTCCTGAAAATTAACGCTGGTGATTTTTCAGGTTACTTAATGAGATTCTGAATGTGAAAAAGCAGCTGAAACACATCCCAAACCAGTGAAGGTAACTGTGAAATACCATGATTTTGGTTTCTCCTTGAAAACCTTTTTGTGAAAAAAAAACCCCAAACCCAAACCCAGAGAATAAATACTACAGTATTTTTCTTGCAATGTTGCTTCTCTTGTGCCTGTGTGAACATTATAGACAAATTGCCTGGTGGACAGCTTGGTCACTTACAGCACGAGAAAAAATTGCATTTCATATATTTTCAGCAGTTTCCATTTCCAGTAAACAAGTTTAAGGAGCAAAATGGACTGTTGTTGTTAAGTCTGTCTTTCCTGTATTCTATTTCTTCCAGTGCTTCAAGAAGTTCAGGGCAGATACAGAAGAACTCTGGGTGTCCCCTATGTCTATTTTTGTGATGAACAATGTATAACCATTCCCTATTGAATCTCTGACTAACATCCATTACTATGAAGATTAAGTCTATCATCCTTTTCCACTTTTTATTCAAGCTGAAGTATCTCGTTCACATAGACACATTCCTTTGCAGTGTATCCTGATCCACATTACCTGTGCCACATTCCAGTTCACAGCAAGGAAAACCATGTGGGAAGGGAGGGAGCCTGAGTGTACCAAGAGCTCTGCACAGATACCTCACTGATACGTCACTGCTTGTGTCCCTTCTTCAGAGTACCTAGAAATATGTTGAATGGTCAGAATCCTCCTCAGTTTTACCAATATACTGTCCTTGTAACAATTGTCATCACATTCCTTTTTGCATTGAGACCAGTTTAATTAAGTATATCACATTCTGACCTGAATTACTATAGACTCTACCCACAAAACATGTAGGTTTAGATTTTTATGCTCCAGCAAGCAAATACAGATTTAAAAATTTATTTGTTTCTGATTCATCTGATCCATCTGTGAGACAATCATAATAAATGTTTATCTGTCAGTCAACACCTCCAACTACTCCAAAATAAAATTAGAAATAAACAGGCAGATAAAAATCACAGTGTAAGTCACAGACGTTGCAATTCAATACTGAACGCTTTCTTAAAAGGAAAAGAAATTACAAGCTTGGGACAGAGCAAATTGAAGAAAATTCTGCCTTGTGTTTTAGGCAGGGTCAGGGAAAATTCTGCCTTGTGTTTTAGGCAGGGTCAGGTAAAATACTCAGGATAGCAGATTTGGCGTTGTGAATCTAAATATTTATCAGTCTTACTTCTTTCCCTCTATACAATGTAAGAAACTTACAGTGAAAAGTCAAGGTGTTCCACTTGAGAAACAGGTGGCAGATAAATAGCAATCCAGGCCTTAAAAATATTTCATATTTCCCTTCAACCTCACTTATACCAAAACCCTCTTCTCCAAGTGTTTGTAGTAAAAAATCTCCATTTATTCTATTATTTCATTATTAGGTGCTTTAGAAAGGTATCAAAAGATATCACCTAGAGGTGGGACTCTGCCTCCTATACCTCTTGAAATAGGGAGTTTCCTTAGTTGAATTGATGTAAAATGAGTGGATTTTGGTCAACTCACTGGTTCTTCTCTAATGTTTTCATGCTAAAATAGTTAAATGAATATTCTGGAAATTCTTTCAAATGGAAAGTATATTATAGTAGCTGATGCAGTTGGCCATGAGCAAGCATGCAGCCTGAGTTATGTGGGATGGACTATCAGGATGGGCACATGTTCCCTGTTAGGCCTGGGGTAAAGCACCACACCCCTTGTGCTCAGTCCCACTGCACTGTCGTTTCTCTGCTCTGCAATATGGATCTGAAGATAAAGAAAACACCCTCCTTGGACAAAACTGCTTTTACTGGAAGAGCTCAGGGTTGTTCCCTTTCTTCTGTGTCCTTTTCTTAGTACATCAGCCTTAACAGACATGTTTGCAGCTCAGATCAGAGGGCTACAATGTGCTCTTGTGAACAGACATTATCTATTCACAAGAGGATGTTGTTTTATGAGGACTTGCTAGCACAGAGTTTGTGCCCTCATCTTGATGTGCTGGTTTGCGCATCCAAAAAATATTTGATAAACCAGTGATGTGCTGGATTAAGGGCTGGCTCTTGAGACACTTCTGTTAAGCCAAGGCTCTGCCATCCTGGCAGCCGGGCCAGTGCTTGCTCTTAAATTAGCACAGCACGGTTGAGTTTCAGAGCATGTTTCTGTCCTGCCAGCCCTGAGATACACCAGTGCTGCTCAGCAGATCAGAACACCCAAGGGTCCCACACACTAGAGGGCACCCTCAAAACTATAAATTATTTTTGCTGTTACAAAGATGTTATTGTTCTGCTGATGGGTTTACAAAAGGGTTGCTTTCTCTGGGTTTTTTTTTTCATGGTTGTTGTTGTTCCTCGCCCTTCCATAGTGTTCTTTCATTTCTGTTGCACAGTTCCTTTCCAGTTTGCTTATTTTCAGATTATTTTAATCTGTCACGAAGAAAGGAATATGAGCTCTGACAGTGAGAACTGCTATTGCTGACCTAACGTCGTGCCAAGTGTTCTGTTTTCTTCCTCTGTAGGCAACAAGGTTTTAGATTTAATACTAGGTGGTTGTCCTAAGAATTCTTTAAATCTTTGTCCAAGTAGTGCTATCCATTATTCAGTGTGGATTTACGTGGGAGAGGCTCTGTCCTTTCACTGTGCCCACACAGTACAAAACATCCTCTACCACACATGGCTTGAGAAAGGCTGGGCAAAACCTTCCTCCCGCCACATTGCAGCTGCATCCAGCCCTGCTCTTATTATTTTGTTGGGGAAGTGAATCCTTGCTTTCAGACAGCTTTCTGTGTTGTTCCTCATCTGCTCTCCTCTCTCCATTCCCCAGAGCAGCCATTCAGCTGGAATAACTCAGGGTGCATCTGCTCAGCTCAAAGGCGCTGTGTCAGTACAGGCTGGCCGAGAACCCAGCTCGCTGCACTCACTGTGTCTAACAAACCATCCCCAGCAGCAGCCCACAAAGTGTGTTTATTTTAAATATGTGTGGCTGTGTAGTCAGCCCTGCATAGAGAAAATCTCTGTGCGGAGAACAGAAGCTGCACAGAGTCAAGACGATTCCCTGAGCATTGCCAGGATAACATGCCACAGCTACAGGGACCATCACAAGGGCTAATGTGGAAATTTCCTGAGCACAGCCTCTGCAGATGAAATCCGTTTATGCTGGGAAGTCTTGAAGGCACTCATTCTCTTTGCTCTCTGCTGAGCAGTTTGCAGGAGTGATGTGGTATGAGCTATAAAAGTAATGCTCAGTCCTAGGCTTACCATCTAGGGTGCCAATTAATAGAATGAGACTTTTTTTGTGCTGCTGGCATGTTTCCTCTGCATGGAAATCATCAGTGCATTTTGTGTAGGGCTCAGACTTCCACCAGTACCAGCTTTAGTATTTTAATTACATAGTGTGGGGCAAATCAATCTCTAATAGACAAAATGCCTTATCCTATTTGTAGTGTCTTAACTAGCTAAATTCTTTTATTTCTTTCACTTGACTTCTTTTCCATGTATATTCAAATTTATTATCTTATTGTATGTATTTATGCTCAGTAACTTCTTATCATGTATATGCATTAATATTTTTTCATTCATTTTTTTTCTGCATGAGGATTCCAGAGAAGATATTGGTGTGACACAATCCTGTCCTTTTCTTTCTTCCTGTCAGCAAGATTTAGAAGATCTCCAGATTATTGGTGAAAGTGTTCAGTATTGCCTCTGTTTCTAATACTGATTCATTATCACTACCTAAGCTGTAAGAAGGGCTATCTAAATATACAAATGTATCACCACTGTAACTGGTTCAAATATAAAACTGTGATATTGGCATTGAAGAACTGATTGAATAATGAAGAAGAGTAGCCTGACATTCTTCCTAGCTCTTCAAAATTCACAGCCCCCACCCAGTTTGTCCCAGGCATGGGTTGTTCTTCAGGCCAAGTCCAGCACCCAGTGCATGAGCTTCCTGCTATTCTATTCCAAATTCAGTTCTGGCAAAGTTGGAGATGTTACTTATTCCAGTACCCAATATACACAAGTAGAGATCACTGAAAGCATATTATTTTTCCTGCAGAATGTATATACTAAAAATCAGTGGTAAAAATATTCTGGGAATGGGTTTGTTGTCTTAGTCCCCTTTCCAATAATCTCCTTTAGAAGCTATAGATAGAAACTTAATGCCGTTTCAGAATGACAAGGCAAATCTTTTGTGAACTTGCTCGGTAAATGTCTCCAAGCTATATTTTATCTCACACAGGCAGGATTGAGGCCCCGTTGGTACAGCTACAAACTGCATTCCTGAATTCTGAAAAACCCCAGCTTCCAACGAAAGCATGAAACTGTGATAAGAGTCATTGCCAAGGTCACCACAAGGGCACAGCCTCAATGGCAGGGACAAATTAAGCAGAAGAAAATTGGAGTACAAAATCTGAACTGCACTGCCTGTTTTCAGACCTATGGGATGGTAACTGAGCAGCAAAGCTGTGACTGTGGTATTGGCATACACTTGACTGTGCACTGGGATCAGAGCGAGTCTTATCTGCAGCAAGGCAGAGTCTTGAAACTAGAATTACACATCATCTCCCCAGTTCTCCCTTTTTTCTTCACCCATTTACTAAGGACACAAAACATGTCATTACAATGCATGCCAGTGGACATGTAGCAGGAATCTGTGGTACTACTCATCAATATGAATAATGGGAAATACCTTCCCTCCCTCTCCTGGCCATTATTCCCCTCAGTATAGCCTGGTAGACCATCTGCTTTATTCAAGATCCAAGTGCACCGTTGGCTCATACTCATCCTGTCATCTCATTTAAACCTTTGGCAGAGCTGCTCCAGGTGCTTTCCAGCCTGTACTGAGACACGGGGAATCCTGGGCCCCTTCCTGAGCTTCAGGAGCTTTCCATGGCCCAGTCCCCAAGCTTGTCAATGTTTTTGCCATTTGCCAGCCACTCTGGAATTCTGAGTTCAAAGGGCAGGTTTCCATTCATGGTAGAGGGCTGCACTATTTTAAGAATCTCAGTGGAAATAGAACTCTAATTACTACAGGTTTGACACTGGGGGTTTCCTCTTCAGAAGCAAAGAACACCATGGAACACTTTTTTATGATCATGACTGGTCATACACTCTATTTCCACACTTGTCCTTCAGTCAAATTCACCAAAAGCTGACTCCAGCACTACTTGTATGTGATCTTTTCCATTTATAGGCCAGCCAGGCTCACAAACCTCAATGGCAAACACCATTTCCTCATATTTGAAGAACTAGGCCCAGTTAGCATGAAAAGTTTTGTCTTCTATGGGGGAAGATGAAGATGGATATTCTCACCTCTGCTGGAAGGGCACGTATAGTTTCCTGTATTCTGCAGTCCTTAAGAAAAACATGTCTCCAGTGCCTCTGCCCAGGGTATTTTAAGGATTTCAGCAGCCACCAAAACTGTCTGAAGTGCTCTGCCACTCCTCAGGCACTGTAAAGGTATCACTTGAAACATGACACTGCTGTCTGAGGCACTATTTACAGCCCTGCAATGTAAACTCTGGTGTCTGTACTCAGTTCCTGAAAGGTAATGCCTGTCACAGGAAGCGTGCATTATCTTGAGACTGTGAAAACGTTCAAATACACAAGTATTTGGTTTTTTTTTTCCCTGACAAAGACATTTTCTTGCCAAACACACTTATTTAGACACTGTTGAAATTTGTACTGCTTTCACCCACTGAAAAATGCACCTGTTGGCCAAGATTTTTTACATTAATGGAAGATATAAAGTGTATGTGCTTACAAACGACCTTCTTTATTGTTTTATTTTTCTTACCATTTCATAGTGCAGATGGCCAAATATTTAATGAACAGTGTCTGCTCCAGAAATCTACAGATATTAATAACACGTGAAGGTATTTTAGAGCAACTAATTTCCTTTAAGTATATAAGAGATTAAAAGGCAAAATCTCAAAATCATTATGTGAAATGCACTCATTATCAAAACTTGTTTGTGATGGACCTATGAGTAGGGATGAAAAGCACCCAGTTTCTTGCCTCCCTGAAGCAGGCTGTACGATCCCACTTCTCACATGCCATGGATCCATGTAGCACTGTGGCAGTCGAGCAGGCTCCATGCCTCAGGCTTCCTCTTTGTCATTGGTAACCTGGATCTAATAAAGAAGCAAAGCAAGCACTAACACACCCATTAGGGACCAACAAACCCACAGGTTACACTCCTGATGGACTGCCACAAACAGGCACTTCTCCAGGTAAGATGGCTGGAGCTGGATTTTCTTTCCTGCCTGATCCCAGTCAAAGGGGTGATGTGAGCTCATCCTTTTTGCCAACATCTGACACTTTAAACCAGCTCTCTGATGGACATGAAATGCTACTGTACAGGAGGCAAGGCCACTTTCACAGGGAATAATGAGCGGGCTAGAGCTTGACCCCATGTAAAGTATTACTGTAAAAGGTTAGGGGCAGGAACATCTATCTTTTTCCCTCTGTCCCAATCACCAGACTCAGGTTTCCAGTTTGGGGTTTTTAAAAATTTTGTGTGTGTGTATGTGTGTTTTTGGGGTTGTTTGATTTTTCGCCTTGGGCATTGCCAGGCTGACATGGATTTAGATGATGCTACTTCAGATGTGCCGGCTACCAAAGACCATTCTACATGAAATTATACATATGTGTGTGTGAATAAATATATATATGTGTATATAAACTCATGCAAAGGAAATGAAGAAATACTAATTAATTAGCAGATCAATTCTCATACAGGCCTCAGGCGTTGCCCTGAGTGGTGTGTGAGGCATTGTCCTGCTGTCATTTACTGGATAAGTCACTTACCTGCTGTTTCTGGCTGCTTCTAAACCAGATGAGAAAAGGAATGGATTCTATGGATGCTTCTGGAAGCCCTAACAGTACTTGTATTAACCCCACTCACATTTTAAAGGTGATAATTGTTTATCTGAGCCAGTATCGACCTTTGCTTTCTCTCACAGTGCTGCTGAAAAAGAGCTTCACAGAGTTCATATCAGTTCTTCTGAGTCAGATTTTATTGCAAGAATTTTTGCATCAATTAGAAAATGCATTTTTCCTTCATAAGACCATTGGTCACTCAGGTGAGCTAACTAAAGATGACTAACCATGAATCCCAGCAGTAAAGGTGGATCCCTGCTCAGTTCATAAATGGTAAAGGGTGACAAAGTTTGTAGAATTTCTGAAAAATTGCCAAACACTGAAAATTTGTAGGCTGAAAGAAAATATCCATTCACTCAGTAATGCAGCTAGTTATTTTCTAAAATTCGTGAAGTATTAAACAAAGTTTTTGTATGAAGTGTGTTTTGTTAAAAAATGAGAGAAATAGAGACCAAGCAGTGTTACTTTAAATCTGTTTTAATACATCTTCAAGGACAAAATAAACATGGGTGGAACAAAAATAATCTGAAAAAAAAAAATCTGCATAAGGTGTAAGTATAGATTGCACATTACTATGGAAATGCTTAATTTTCTTTCCTGTTATAAAGTGCATTATCCCAGAACTGTAAGACCATATATAGCCAAATTAAAAAATTACAAAACCTCAAAATCCTATCCTGCATGTGTTAGGAAGTGTGTCTGACTAGGAAGGCCATATTGTAAAGGAGAGTATCAGAAAATATGTCAAATACATTACTGTCCAGGAGTGAATCAGTATTGCTTTTAAAAAACGATAATCTTTACCACAAATTATGGCTTTTCAGTAAACGTTTACCCTTATTCTTCCATCCAGATATCAAACAGGATGATGCATCAACCAGTTTTAGCAACTATTATTGCATTTGGCTGGGGAGAAAGAAGTAGTTAAATTCATCACAGTGATTGTTATTAAATGAAATTCCAAACAATACAAAATAAAACACATGGAAAACAGCCAAAATTAAAGGAAATTTACATTAAAATAGTCTTAGTAAGCACTGTGTCTCTCAGTAGATTAAAGAAGTTTTTGATAAAAGCCTGAACTTCTTCACATTTAACTCAATGACAGCACATATAAAATTTAATAGGAGTATAACTTTCATTTAAAATAACCATGCTATCAAATGAAATGCATGATATAATTTTTATGGTAAGAGAGTAAGTCATGGAATAATTGCCTATTACATTATGCCCACTGACAACATCCCTGGGTTTTTTGATGAATCCTTGAAAGCAAAGATAGGCCATGTGGATCTAACAGATACTTAATGGAAAAATGGAACATAAAAATATTAGGTGGAAAGTAATCCTATGAAAATTAAGCTATAAAAGCTATTGTCTTCAATATGCCAAATACTCAGTTTAGAGTTGATCATTGAACCCAGTTATTCAGCACACCAAGTGGCTTGTTAGCCACTGTGGACTTTGCCAATAAATCAACCAAAGCTTAAATATAGCAGCCACCTCCCAACACAAATGCACGGGGGAAGATGGGGCCAAGAAAAGGAGAAGCTCTAGATCATTCAGAAGGCAAATGTCACAAGGTTAAGCCATGTGAAAACAAAACTTAATTACTGTATCTCCGAGCATCTTTATGCTTAAAGTACCTCACATAAATGAGGCACACTTCACAGTGCTTGGGATAATTAGCACTTACCAAGTACCTTTCAGTAGTGCTTCACAAACCTTAAATAAGGTCAGAAATCTCATTGCTCTTTCATCACAACACCCGACAGGGAGAGTGTCCTCCTCAATTCAGATCAAGGACTGCAGGGCTTGACCCAGGGAACTCCAAAAGGCAGCGTTGAAGAGGTGAGGATATATTCCTAATTGCCATTTTACAGATTGCAAAACCAGCAGCAGTGAGATTAAACAATTTCTCAAAGACAGATGGACAAGGGAGCAAGGGAGTTAAAACAGAATTAAGGATTCACAGCTTTGGGCTCTCTTTTTTTTTTTTTTTTTTCCCCAAGAGAAAAAGGGTATTTACTTGTGCCTTAAGCCAGACTCTAGAAGTGGGGCATGGAGAGACTGCACCAGAGCTGGATGGTGTAAGAATTCTGCCTTACAAGAAACAATACATCCGTAAACAGTTGCATTTAGTGCTTTGCACTGGTACTTTTAAAAGTGTTTCTTGACACAAATGGCTTTGAACATTATCTGCTGTTTGATATTGAGTGAGATGAGACAAAGGGGATGAGTATGGCACAAGATCCTCCTGACAGGTTTTCCATTTTCCCCCATTTCTAATGCGAAGTGTCATTGTTTTGCATCCTTGAAGTTACCATGTCAGAAAAGGGCTATTTTTACACACTACATAATGGCATCACTGAGGCAGGGATGCCATTTCCACAGCCCCTGCGAATGATACAAAAATGTCGTTACAGCTCTCTGAGACATATATAAAAAAGGAACATCTACTTGGAGAATTTTGCAGTTAGGGAATAACTCCATCTCTAGAATAATACTTTTCCTCTACAAGAGGTAGGCCTTTTTTGAGAGCTCTTGATGCACAACCATTATAAATTAGAAGATCCACAAAGAAGTCCAAGCACATTCTTGAAGATTCTGGGACCTCTCCACAGCTTCTACATGTCCCAACCCTGGCTGCCACATGTCATCCCCTTCTATAATTAGGCATTACATTTTGCTGAGGAAGGTCAAAATGTGTGAGGGGTGTAAATACTGCAGCAGTCATCATTGAGTCATGCATTGATTTATTCTTGGAAACCTATGGGCTGTGGAAGCAAGTGTCTTACAAAGCCACAAGTCTCAAGTTCCTCAACAGAGTACTACAATAGAAGTTTAGAAACTACAATCACAGGACTAGCAGGAAGAAATATCCCAGGTTCACGGAGAAAACGCAGCATGTTGTCTCAGCTCCACTCTCCCCATGTGTTTTGTACCCTGAGGAGTCTCTTCCTTCCACCTGCACTCACTCCTTTCCCTACTGCATAAAAGAAAGGCCACACACCTGCCAGTCTCCAGCCTGTTGGTACACAGAATAGTTCGAAGAGTTACTAGACAGGTCAACTTTCTCCAGTTTGGCCCCTTCACAGATGTTATCTCAATTACTAGGATAGGGTTTGTGATAAATACATTTTACATTTTAGCTGCTCTCCATTCATTTTAGTAGGCTATTAAAAAACATTATATAAAAATTATATGCAATAGTGTCTGCTTTGCTTTGTGCAGCCAAAATACTCACCTAACTTTACTGTGTTTTATAAACTGAAAATCTTTATAATTCAACCAATTTCAGTCCATGGTATCTGTCCTAGTACTGCCAACCCTGATACACAGATATTTTAACATTTGAAGAAAAAAACCCAAGCTTCACAATTCTAAAATTACCCAATAATGACTGGAAAAGGCTTAATACTGGTTTCAGCAAGAAGAAATGCTATATAGGTGTAAAGTACTTTCAAATAGTAACATGGGTCAACTGAAAAAAAATTATTTCCCTATTTGGTTAGGAATACCTTTTTTGACTTTTTTTTATGAGACACCACGGAGATTTTACACAGAATTTACTGAGAACTTAAATAAAATGTTACAATACAGAAAATACGTTGTATTTCTATTCTATTGCTAGAAGAATGTGTCTATTTTAAATAGCATTTCCATTTAAAGAGGAAGCAGTGAGGAACTGATGAACGCCAAGTTGTGCTTCTCATCACTGAAGTTCTTCATTTGTTTAAAACAGCTGGATCATTGACTCTCTTGATTTCCCAACTCCAACCCATTTAACTAGGGAGGAAAACATATCTGTTAGAACAATTACTGAGAGTAAATACTATAATCAATGAACTGGAATAATTTTCACCTTTCACCATGCTTCACTACAAACTGACCAATTTTAGGAAGGAAGTTTCATTGTCAAAAATCCCTCTACTCCAGCTGCACTACTGGACTAAAAGTGCAGTATACTGACATTTGAAAGCATGAAATAATTATACAATAAACACAAAGCATTGCAGATGGAAGGCATAATAGAAGGTCAGGAATGTTTGTTGCAGGTTTAACTGCCGTTGTTTTGAGTTACAGGACGTTTAGTTACATCCCTGCAGAGAGGAAGCCAGAGCTCTGCTAGGCTCTGAAGTCTGCATGATGTGGAACAGCAGATAGTGATGCCTACATAGTGTAATATTTTTAAATGTAAGGCTCTGATTATAAATGTTATCCAGTGTGAGCAGCCACCCCAAATTCCATATTGCAGCTATTCCACTGCAGTTTTATTGCCCATGGTTGCTAAAGAATTGACTGTGGGTGTGTCTCCTTTAGCCATCAAACCTAGCAAGGTGTCCTGACTTCACACAGGGAACCAGAGGAATAAAATAAGGGGAGCTGTATTTACACATCGCTTGTGTGTCCTTCACCCCACACAGGCCATTCTCTGAGTTTCAGTCTCTGCTATCAGATGCTTCCTGCTCCATGACCAATACAAGAATTGCCACAGCTGTAACAGCCTGTACTCCACTGATGTGACTTTTGAGGTGCTTTATGGAAAACAAAAGCACACATGCCAGCATCCTAAGCTTGTTACTGTGGAAATTCCCTTGCAAACTCCACCATTCATGCCACACCTAGCTCTTGGCACCTCTAGAGCTCTAGCAGTAAGATTTGAAGAAAACTGAGAGGCCTGACCTCTGCAGATCAATGATATTAAGTTTCTCATTTTTCCTCAGTGGAAGAACTGGGCTAAACAATCTTGTCTCTGTGACGCAACACATCTCTTTACATGAGTAAGAATGAAAAAAAACAGAACGAAGATGTCTAAGTTCAAACAGAGATGCAGTGCAGGATGCAGAGAGAAAGGAGATAAGGATATTAGCCTAACTACATGCTGAAGCACATTGCACAGACCCCAAAGTTTTTCTTGACAGAAGGTGGCCATTTGCCAAGAACAACACACGTTTATCTTTCCTCTGGTTAAATCCTTGCCAGCAGAAGCTCGGAGCTCTCTGCAGCACTGCAGACCTGCCTGCTGAACACAACCCTTTGCTGCTTCTTGGCAAGATGTCATTGACCCCCATCAGCCCAATGGGTACTTCCATTCCCTCCTGCCCAAATAAAGTGACTTCCAACTAACAAATCGAGCACTTTCACAGAGCTGTGTCTGTTTCTCTGCTGTGGCATCCTCATATGCACATCTACAGGAAGGTTTACCTGGCACCCCAACATGGTTTTCCACACAGCGGATGTAATTCTGGGCCTTGGGTGGGAGGTCCTCCCATTTTCGTGCTCCAGTTGTGTCAGCCTTCCACCCAGGCATTGTTTCATACTCTACTTCCACCTTCTGTAGTATCTCCTGGTTAGCTGTGGGAGAACGATTTTTGTCACAGTTGATTTTAGCTGCTCTGCCTTAAGACAACATACCTATGGCTCTTGACCAGTAAAGGCTTTTGACAACATTTAAAATCTGATACATGATAAAACAATACTTTTACTGGTTTGTTCAATCATTCACTCCATTATTCTTAAATGAGGTTAAATTTTGATACTTAGGAAGAGAAGTCTGATTTAGGAGGATCCAGGAATGCAGTTTTCTCTTCCAGAAACTGTAGAATGCACTCTATGCTGTCAACATGGAGTCAAGAACAACACTACAGTATTATTTTTGAGGAAATAAGATTTTTTGAGGTTTACAGTATTTCCACTTTTTGGTTCAGATTTGCACATAATAAAACAGTAGACAAGACATTGCTGTCTCAGTTTTATCTTTATGGACCAAGGTTAAATCAGTCTTGCAAAAAACTCTGATGTCTACAAGCTTTTCCCCACTAGAATTCTCATTGTGTCCACAGCCAGCAACCACAAAGAGTGGTGGGAGAGATGGCTGCTGCCAGTCCACCCCATGCCTCCAGAATCCCCCATAGCTCAACAGAACAAACCCCTCTTCTTGGCACAGACTGTTACAGGTATCTTGAAAACATCATTAATGTGAAAAATTACATATTATTACCTTTAAAAAGTGTTATTATGAATCATTATTGAGGCAGCAATATATATTTTTATTAACCACAGTGTTGTTGCTGTTAATAAAGCTTAATAAAGCTGTCCAGAAGCAGCTTTATTCTGCTTGTTTCTATCTCATTTTTGTGCAGCTTCTATTTCAATTTTGCTTCATTAAACGCTATTGTCAATGATACCAGAGTCACTGACTCGAGTCTTGCTGACTTTCAGATCCCTGGTTTTGCCAATAAAAAAATCTAATGGGTCAATACATAGAAGGCCTAATACAACATTTTATTTGCTCTGAAGTTCTTGCCAGTGTACACAGATGCAAGGTAAATGGAAAACGCTCATGTAATGGTACAGCTATCTTTATACAGATACTGCAGCTCCATAATTTGCCACAGAATATCTAGTGAAAAAGAAATCAAGCCTCATTTTAAAAAGCAAACAGTCTTTCCCAAGAGGTGTGGCTTAACAGGCAGGAAAGGTAAAAGTGAACATAGAGGTTTAACAACTTACCTGGAAAATAAGGAATTCTTTTTCCACCCAGTTTGTAGGCAACACCAATTTTAATTTCATCAAGGACATCGAGAATATCCAGTTTTGTTAATGCCAAACTGCATGAAAAATATCAGTTAGTTACACACATGATGAATCTCCTCTTTAATACTTTTCCAGCTTTTTTTTTTTTCCTCCCTTTCACAAATCCAGCTCAGGTAGTCTAGCCAGCAGAAATACAGAAATATGTTAAACTATCAGCATGGTTAACTGAATTCACGCCTCTGGGGTGAACACTTGACTGAGTTACTACGAGACATTTGCAAATGCTTGGCTGCTTACACAGGTGAGGTGCACAGCGTTCTGCTCAGTGCATGAAAATGCACTCTGACAATGGGAAGTGGTACCCACTGGGCCTGGTTTGGGTGGGTACGACACTTGACATCACTGGTAGTGACTGTTTCTATTACTCCTACTGATTCACAACAACTGTCTGACAGACTTTTTTACTAAATCACACTTTTATAACAGAACAAGCATAGTCTGGTTACTAAAACCACATCTGCAGTTCACTAGGAAGGTTCCCATCCTGACTCTCGGTGCCTGGGCTGTGCTGTCAGTTTAATGAACCTTATTAATTTTGTGAATGAACACCCTGGAAGACAAAAATGAAACCTCAAGAAAACACTGTAGTATTCACTGATCTGAATAAAACTGCATTTTAAAACTAGTCAAATTCTCTGGAACAATATTCTAGATGTTGCCTGGCAAAAATCTGAGCACCTAAGGGTTTAGACAGGTATGTGCATAATAGTCCAGGCTATATGAGCTCAGTAAGCACGTAATGAATGCAAGGATTAAGTGAAAAGACTTTTAGGGAAAGATGCACCACAGAGCCAATTCTTCAACTTTTTAAATCTCTCCATGTTTTTCAGCTGTCACAGTTGCCAGAGCTGACTTAGTTTTGTTGATAGGAGTGCAGTACTTGTATAGAACTGAAATGGAAGGAAACTTAATGCCTTCTTAAAATTTTCCACATGAACTAGAGCTGCATCAGTTAAAGCAAAATACAAACCCAATTTAAAAAAACCCCCAAAGCTAAAACCCCTTCTGATAAATTAATGAACAAATCCATTGTTCCTTCGTAACATTAGTTACATAAACAATATTAAATTATGTCTCAGTCTATAATATATTAAAATACTCAGGGTCATGTGTTTGCATATATGAACAAATCTGCCTGAATGCATCAACCAAGGAAGCCACTCGGTCCCAAAGTAAAACTCAGCCCATTAAAAGCAGAATTTATAACACAACAGATGAGTACACCTTTTAAAGTAAATGAACCTGTAGGAACTGAAGCGAAAGCCATGCCAGTCACTGTACCCTTTGTGTCATCCCATTGATTTCACTTATCAAGGCAGTGGTTCCAATGATGCAGAATTGGTCCTACAAGTAGGACCCATTAGAGTCAACCAAAGCTCAAACCCAACAGGTTTTAGACCATGGCACAAATCAGTATGAAAGCACTGGATCAAAAACACTAGAGCAAACTGTTAGAAAACAAATATATTGATCCAGTCTGCACTGGCCATCTAATGAAAGCAAAGTGAACACATGTACCAAAAAATCACTGCTATGATATTGTAAAATCACTTAATCTGAAAAAAAAAAAAGTCAGAGGAATTAGATTATTACTAGCATTAAGACAATTCTCAGTTGCACACTGTGCATTGTATTGCTTAAAATGTAACACTATACTGGACTTATATTAATGTTACCTACATATTTATTCTGCGAAGCACAAAATTATCACTTCCAAATGTAGCGCAAAATCTTTGATGCTTACGCAGTGAATCCGTTGATCATATGAGCATATTTCAAAATGACAAGATCTAACCAGCCACAGCGTCTCTTTCTGCCTGTAGTTACTCCCCATTCATGGCCACGGGACTGTAAAAGATCTCCAATTTCCTAGAAGAAGACAGAGAGAATGCTGATGGTGTTTCCCTGAAAACATGGCTGGAAAACAAATACAAACAAATATAGATGGATAGCATGAAAAATATAGTTGTTCCAATTTCAAAGCTATTTTTCAAGAAAAAAGAAAAAGAAATAATTTTCCTAGGAGAGGACTAAGGCAGATAACAAATCCCCTCATGCACAGGATTTTTGTATTGCAACCACTAGCATTTCAAACCACGTATTTAATATGATTTTCATGTTCCAAGGAGACACTTTTTTTCCTTCTTCATCCAATAGGAAGATTTCCTTGAGAATTCAGCCCTTTTTAAATTTTTGTTTGCATTTGCTTTCTTCATCTGGTCTTTTGACATCTTTTGGTTTTGGGGACAAGACTGTAAATGTTTAGGACAAGACCAAAGCTGGTGCAATGTCTAGGCCAAAACACATAGGGCTCCTCGGTTCTACCACAGTGCGAGACTGTCAGCTGCTCCATTCAGACCAGCAGTGTCTATATTGTGGTGAAAATAAAGAAGGAAGAAATTTTATGTTCATGATTCATAAACACAAAGGATACCATCAACTCATTTGAGCCACTAGAGAAAGGATTTTAGTGACTAAATCCTTAAATTAGATTCAGAACACTGACCTAGAGATTGCTGTGTGCATAGCTCATAATCAATACCCTGAGCTTTCTAGTTTCTTGATAATGAAAATACAGCAGACAGTTTAAAAGAATTAAAATCTCTCCTCTTCTTTTATCGACCCATTTGTGCCAGACTGGCTGACGCACACACCACATTTATTCTATAAATCACACAGAACACAGGTTGTTAAGCACAGAAGTTGTTCTTGTAATTTAAGCTCTTCTGGGATGCACTGACAGTTCCAGTCCACAACAAACTCTCACCACTGAAACACACCTAATGATGTTATATAACATGATGAAATCTGTTTTCACATCGCTCATTACAACAGAAACATGGTCACTGCAACATAACATCATCATACTTGTGTTTCTCTCCTCTGATGAAAAATACCTTAAGTTCATAATGTAATTCTCGTCTCTTTATGAGTGTGATTGCTCAGCATTAGTATTACCGTGCTTATTTATCAGTGGAATACCCCTTACCCCATTCAATTGACTGTGACTTGTTGCCAACTGTGTGTATCACATTTTGTAACATTAAACCTACGTTAATCTGCTCGGTGGGGAAGGCTCCGATCCCCACGCGGGTGGTGTATGCCTTCACCACACCATACACATCACCCACATGCTGTGGAGGAACACCGAGCCCGGTGCACACACCGCCTACAGTGCAGTTTGAGGAGGTCACGAAAGGATACGTGCCTGTCAGAAAAACAAAACAGCACAGCCCTCTGTCAGCAATAGTAAGAAACAAAGAATGATTTTCCTTTATCAGTTCAAAGGAGATTTTCACTTCTATGTATGGCTTTAAAGCCAAACTGAAAGAGCAGCCAAAGAGAGACGCAAGTTCTTTTTATTACATGTCATTCATCCTTTGCAACTTTCACTGAAGATTGCCCACAAGGGAGAAATTCAAAAGCATCTCAATGCTACCTCCATTAGGCATGGGATCTATAATAGGATGCTGCTGCCATGTAAAGCTTTTTTACAATGTTCTGTGTATCGCAGAAAGTATTTCCACTACATTCATGGAGAGCCTGGTGTAAAGGTCACAGTCTGACATTCCCAATGCTCTGCACAAGTGGCTCTGAGTATCTGCCACAAATTGTCTAAGTCTTAAGAGGTTACTCATGATCTCTACACTGTGACTCTGGATTGGAGAATCTCTCCAGTGTTTAATTTTATCTTCATTGATTTAATTAGACTTTTGGTAAGAAAGCAGAGCAGAGACCAATTGAAGCAGCAAAACTTAGAGGTTGCTGCACCAGTTTAATCCTCCCCCCATGGCAGAGGAATTACCTAAGTAGCACTGCAATGAGTGCCTGGATTGTTTGGAAATCTGCACACACATGTAAAAGTAATCAAGACAAGAATATCTGCAGTGAAATTTCAGCTGCACTGGAACAAACTTCAGTAAAAATCAATATTTAAACCCTAAGCACTTAATCCTGTTAATGATACAATCTCTGTCTTAATGAGCTTTACTGCTGGGAGGTCTTTTCCTATTAAGGAAAGACTATTTTGTTTCTCTATTTTACTGCTGTTTGCAAAGTCTATACAAACATGAATCAAAATAAAACTAATCAAAACTAAACTGATCTCTTAGGAGTTACGCTGAGTTTAGAATATAACTTACCAAAGTCAATATCAAGTAATGCTGCATTGGCTCCTTCAACAAGGATCTTCTTTGGGGAGCCATGAAGAGCTTCATACATAAAATACACACCATCTCGAACCATGGGTCTTATTTTTTCAGCATATCCCTGCAAATTGAGTACAAACATCAGCTTCCCCAGACAATGACTGGAAGCAAGGAACACTGTGTTCACTTTTGAAAGACAAAACATACAGATAAGTCTAAGATCCAGCCTCAATAACTGTGTTTTCCTGAAAAATGCCACCATTAGCTTATACTCCATTGTAAACAAATCAATCTATCGAACCACTCATGTAAGAAAACATGACTTATTAAGGCATTAGAATGCCATAATTTCTGTATAATTTCTGTTCACAGACATGTAGTATACCTACAGAATTTAGTTGCTATAATCTTTAGGTAATGTGTCTATCGTCTAGGTACACTGAGAACAGGATTTAGAACTAGTCCAAGCACCAAAAGAAAAACATATCACTCCTTTTGAATACTAAAAAATATCTTTAAGGTGTCAGCTCTGAAAAAATATAAGACAAAACTTGGGAATGGTAAGAGATATTTTTAACATCCTCTTTTCTTACATATTAATGAAAGCTGTTTTACCACTGGCTTTTCTGGATTTTTTTTGTAAAAAGATGATTTTCTTGTAATAGCAGGATCTTGAAACATGCTTCCACAAACAATTCTTCAGTAAGCATGGAAGTCCCACCAACAGACTGAACACTAACTGAAGTCATCACCCTGCATTCTCTTGACTACTTTGATACAACAGTCATTTTAAACAGTTTACAAAAAAGTAAAATATCATTAGAGAATTAAATAATCCACACAGTTTACAATAATGCTTGCAATAAGAGAGAACATTCTATTACAATGCATAGCTACTGCTTATTAAAAGCTTTTATAACAATGAACATATACATTTTTCATCTAAATTAATTACTTACCTCAATAAGCGGTACGTCTGGTACACTTCACTTTTACCTTTTAAAATTAAAACAAATATTGCAAGTGATAAATCCTTACCTTTAGCTTTTTCAATTGTCCTTCTATATCAATTTCCAGTGTGGGAAACATTGACTTGTATTGTTGTGCCAGGTTTTTAAATCTGTAAAATATTGAAATTTTATCTATGAGGAACATAGCCACAGAGTCACAGAACCTTTGGCAAGAACGCAGTTTATATTATACACAGAATGTACTGAGAGCTGTAAGGAGAAAATACCCAGGACTCTGCTACCTCAAGTAGTGCATTTCCCAATGTTCAAAATGACATTTCAAATGATGAGAAACTCTGTGAAGTACAGGAAATACACACCCACACCCACACACATTTTTTCCAGTTTTCTTCTCCTTTGAGACAATTTATATACAAAACTCAGACACATATTTAAAAACATCCCCTTAAAAGCAAATCTGTCAGCCAAAATGTATCACTCTTGAACACAATATTTAGAAATGAAAATAGTTGTACCTTGAAGAAAATTCATCAAAGTCAGAAAGGAGGTCACAAATCCGAAGGCCTGTTCGTGCAGCTTTGGAAGAATACGTTGGTCCAATCCCCTTTTTTGTTGTGCCAATACTAAGTAAAAAGAAACACCCCCCACTCAATATGTATAAATATATACAAAAATACACTTTATGCCAAGTAATTTTGTCAAAGCTCTTCACTATATCATATACTGGGCAGGAGTTCTGAGACATAAAAAGATATTAAAGTTCTATAATAATAAATATATAGTAACTTTCAGGCTTTGCTTAAGTATTGCTAATATTCATGGTATTCAGTAAAGCATGAGGCCTTGAGTCTGGCTGACAGTTTGTTCACTAACATAAGTAGGAACAGAACAGCGTCACAGAATTAGTAACATCAACCAGGCTCTTTAGAGATAAATTGCATTTCTGTTTTCCAAAATTACACTGATTTTCCAAATTTGCATAACTATTAATGAAATGAGGGTGTTGAAATATTTACTTTTTGCCTTCTTGTGCTTGACGTTGCACTTCCTGGAGCCCATCTACTGCCTGGTGAAAGTCAAACACTGCAGTGGAAAACCAAATGGATATAGTGAGACAACAACGGAGAAAAATATTCTTTAAATCACAGACATCCATAATTTCAAGACAAAGTCCCTTTGCTGTGATTGACAGTGCACAGGCTTCTTCAAGTGAAAACAGAGCGAGTATTCCTTAAACATTGTGAAAACATGTAAAACATCACTCTTCAGTGGATACAGATTCCATTATTATGCTTCAGATTACACAACATAATAAGAAGCTGTGTTAGACCAAATACATAACTGCTCTGTGGAGTAATAATTTAATTTAGCATCATGAGCTAAGCAATCATTTGTGAGGGTTTTCCCCCCTTCAATCACCACTTACCTATATGTGCTCTATCTGATATAATCAGTCTTTTCTCCCAGTCTTTTAAACCTGTCAAAATATGAAGAAAGGTAGGATTTCAGCTGTACTGTTTGGTCGAACTTTGACATTGGCTTTTACTTTTTTCTATCTTTCTCCTTGTTTATATGGCTTCTTGTTAAGATAACTGTAGACAAAATGGATAAACCATAAGACAGTATCAAATATCAGCAATGTTCTTGAAACTCTTCTCATTTTTTACTTACCAGCTTTCTCATTTTGGTATGGACAAAGATACTTCTTAATGTCATAATGACGTGGTTTACACACAATTCTTTTAAGTAAACATTCTTGTTTAATTCTCTACACAATACATCACCTAAACCCCATCTGTGCCTCAGAAAACAGTTTCTTTTTAGAAACATAAAACAATCTAAGAAGTAGGGGACCTTGGAAGGTCATAGGGTCCAAAGCCTTGCTCAAAGCAGAATCAATAGAGTTTATATTTGGGCACAGAAACTCTGGGTTAAATCTTCCCTGTTTGAGGTCAAGGGAAACTACATAGTTTAGAATTTGTTTTCCATCTAACATGGTATCAAATGCCATAAAACTCCCCAAAACCCATTAAAAGATTCCTTTTGAAAATACGTCTAAAGAGGGTTTACACATTTCAACATTTTAAATACTGTTTTTCTCCTTTAAAAACCAGAATGTTACTGCACTCATACTTATGTTCAGAAACAACAGCTCACAAAACTCCTCAACCTGGCTGCCAGTAAAAAGGTAGGTTAAAAATTACTTGATACAAACCTTTCTTTTCATTCTTTTCAGCTTCTTCAAACAGGCCTGGTAAATGTATAACCACTCCATTACCTTTGGGAACATAAATGATTTATTTTGAAACAAGGAATAAAATACTCATTTTTAGGGTGTAAGGCATGTAAACACTAGCTGTCTAAAATTTTATTTAAAAAGTAGAACTATATTTCACACAATGTGATCTTGAGAAATTTTTGGATACATCCTGATTGTGAGTAGGCAGCTACTAGCCTGCTAAACTCAGGAAAACCAGAGCCGGCCTGTTTCAGGCACAAACGCCAGGCTGCTGCACAGCCAGCTGAGGTAAGCGGATTCTTGTCTTTGTTTATGGTGGACTTTGCCCTGCAACTTCAACCTCAGTTGTTCACAGGGAAAAGCTCAAAGAAGTCCCTGGCCTTACCACATTGACAAGTCTGTGTGAAAATATTTAAATCTTCTTCAATATTCGGGCATTTGTTTAAAACTCAGCTCAAACTACTGCTGTGATACATTAGCAACACCTTCCCCCTGCTTTTGAGCTACAAAATAGAACCCACAAGCAATACAGAGCAGTACTGGCGAGACATGGAGGATTAGTGATGCAGTGGGCTGGAAACAGCTGCTGCCTCCTTCTTGGGAATGTCAGAAATATATTCAAGAGCCTGTCTCAGCCTAAATTTAGCATAACTCAAGTTATAGTCATTACTAATTGACAAGGGAGTAAATAGGGAAGCAAGACAACAGACCATATTTAGCTGAGAGAAAAAATACGTTTAATGTATTCCAGTCATCCATTTGGAAATTATTAAATGGAACAAAACTGAAACTCCATGATTCACTAGACTCATTTCTTGAACAGTCTGGACATAATTTCTGTCAGAAAGAATCAAAACTTTGAACAAGAGTCTTACATTTGCTGACCATTTAAATATGACTTGTATGTCCAGAGAGTGATGCAAACATTTTTATGATGCCATCTGCACCAAATATCTTTATAGCAAAATACAACATCACCCCAAACAGCTGGCGATGTGAACAAAAATTAGACTGGATGACAACCTAAGAAGAGCCCTGTATTTTGAGGCCTGTTTCTGGGAAGTCAGTGAAGAAATATCAAATTATATTATTTTTTTAGCCTAAGTCCTGGGGTTTGTGTGCTCAAAGAATAGCACATGTATCTCTGAAAGTATAAAAACAGAGTGCAAGTAGAGGGTGGGATCCAAACTTTACCATAAAGTATAAGGAGCAACAGAATAGGATGTTCTTGCTTTCAGTTCTGTAACAATGTTAACTAAACCGACACTGAAAGCAGAGCAACTCTTCATGTTAAAGTAGCAGTGAAATAAAAGTCAAATTGCTGAAGCCAAAGCAAATCTGACTGTCAGTCATGTTTTTCTTTCCTTGTTACTATAAAACAGTTGCAGCTATCTATGTAAAATAACAGTACACTGTTATTTTTTATAAGTTCCAGAAGTGTCTTACCAATAAAAGAAATTGCCTTTGGATTAATGATTCCACTAGGAAATAAGTGAAAATCATATTCTTTCCCATCAACAACCACAGTATGGCCTGCATTATTCCCACCCTGCAAGAGAAAGAAACACATGAAGATTAATGGTCTAAACTCCCAGCAGACGACTTGGCAAGACCATCTTTTTTTATTTATACATGTCTTTGGTCACTGTTTTCTCCACCTTATAGTTTCTTAACATGTTGTAGTGTTGTAAAAAGGGCTCAGACAGGACAACGAGGGGGCCAAAGAATTTCAGCAGGACTTTGTAGAATTACGAAGCAGAACAATACCATGGAGTCAAGGCAGGGCTGGGGCAGAGCAGGAGTTAATACAGGAGTGGTGGCATAAGCTAGAAGAGAACTGAAGCTTTCTGGGAAAAAAACCTGGAATTAACTACCATCCTTGGAGTCCTGTCTCTGACATGCCTACACAAGCCAATCCTTTTTAGGCGTCTTCTGTACATGGACATTTACTTGAGTTTAAGGCCAGTATTTCCCTTTGAATGGAAGATCTTCCCACCTGCCCACCCACAGACAGCTACTGCTTCTCTTAGTGTTGAAGATAGAGGGTCTTTGTCAGGTTGGGAACATGAGCAGACTTTGCAGCTTCACTGAATGACCTCGTCAGTTACAGAATATCCTGAGCTTGAAGGGACCCACAAGGATCATCAAAGTCCAACTCATGTCCCTGCACAGGATGACCCCAAGAAATGGTCAAGGCAAGATTCTCCCCACCACTTCATGGAGTCTGCTACAACTCATGACTTACATGATTACCTACCAGTACTGATAACAGTAGCTGGTACTTTCCTCACTAAACTGCTTTTCCACAGTTTTAAATGTGACAACACATGAACTTGGAAAGAGGTGAGAAAATCAAGGCCATGAGTTGATTTCACCAGAAACATTAAGAGTTTTAAAAATTAAAGGTCCAGTTTTCTCAGCAGGCTTAATGTTTTTTTCCTGCTGTGTCTTGATATAAGTTTGTCTCCTACTGGTGAGGTTGGGAAACCTGACCACTTGTCTGCTGTGGTGCTACAGGCCTTCAGTTTCCCCAAATGATTACAAATCTTTGTGGGTTTGATACAAGGACTGAATGATTTAAACTCTCTATGAATGAGGGCATCTACTGGAAGGGGAACTGAGACTGCCACTGGTAATTTGTAAACAATGAAGAATGTTGGCTGAATGAGTGGAGTTACAAGAAAACTCTGAGAAAGGACAGTCATTTATGAAAATTAATACTACAGCACATGTTATTCCAGACTTTCATTTATTCTTCATTTACTCATTTGCCTGTTTATTTATACGTAAAACACAGGAAAATGGCAACTGACAATCCTTTCAAATTCTGAAACACAACATTAAGAAAATAAATCTATGGGTTATTAAAAAAGAATTTTTTTAAGCAATGTGATGGAGGAAAGCATTAAGAAATATGTCTTCAAACATGACAAAAGTAATTTTCATGCTTTGGATCATGTGAGCTCAACAATTAATTTCAAACAGATAACCTGCTAAGGGAGAGCTGTGTAGCAGTTATAACAGAGAACACAGTACACACGAAATTCATTTGACTTAAAAACTGCTGAGAAGCTCATCCTTGGGATGGGAAGGACTCTCAAGTGTCTTGCTAATGCAGAGTTACAACTTGTCCACAGAATCCTGGCTATTTTGCTTGCCTCCCAGATATAATAAAGCAGTTGTAGGAACCTGGATCTAGTTAAAAGTACTCAATTATCCAGAAGGTTAATAAATCAGGCAGGACACGATATTTCAGAGGTCTGACTCTGGTGGATTGCATGCATATGAACAAATGAAATCAGGCTTGAGGACTCACAATCTAAGATAACAGCATTCTCAAATTATAGTCAAAGGTATTTTCTTGTATCCTAAAATTTCAGAAGGTGGGATACAGCAGTATGAGAATGTTTATGAAAGACAGTTTATGCTTTTGGAACATTTTGTGAACAACTGACACTCAGACAAACGTTCTTTCTTTAGCAAACGCTTAGAAAGGGATGTTAATGAAGCAGCTTGTGAAAGCTTGCATACGTAAAAAAACGCTGAAGCACAGAAACACCAGCAGATACGATACGTCCTTTAATGACCAAAATCTCTGATACACTTTCAGTCCCTCTGGATAGATCACACAAACCAAAAATTCAGTGACAGACCACATAAAACAGCATTTCTCTAATTAAAAACTAGTATTGAAATCTCTGGAACTGCATTTTGCACTGCTCATGTTGGTCTGTGTTTCCTAAACAAGTGTTTTCAAAGTATATTTTTACAGCTCAACTAATTATACTTTTATAAATATAATTGAAGTGATAGCAGAGCATTGAATTACCCAACAGACATGACCACACTTGCACAACATTACACTGGTCTGATGGGGTATTTTCTGTTTATTATCTGGTCATGTCAGTAATTTCTCATGTTCAGTTACACAGATATGCAGCACATTGGCAGCCTAATAGCTGAGATATGAGCTGATCTACTCCTTTTCTAATTTTACTCCAGTTCTGAGAATTAATACAGGGCCTGCATAAGCCATTTCTTTTCCTAACAAAATATCAGCGAACCTAAAAGCTTATAGAGGATTAATTGGAAGACTACATGTTTGAAGGTGTGAAGGAGTTCTTGGTGTACTGCAAGGGTGGGAGCTCCCCTCTTTCCCTCGTATTGTACTTCATTAAAATGGTGTGAACACTAACAAACCAAGTGACAGTGCTCTCTGGACCCTCAGGATGCATCTTCTTCGACCAAGAAACTTTTGGAGCCTTTGCTTGGCCCTTGCTTCAAACACATGAACACCATAAACCTCCATTTAATATCGAGACTCTGCCATGCACCACTGAGCCCCACCTGAATTTTACTGATCTTTTACCATTTGCAAGTTCCTAGGCCACTAGAGATGCTGTCGTCTTTTGCAGTTCTTCAAAAATGTCGCTAACAAAGGGAATGTTAAGGCCATAACTTCTGACAGATTAATCACGAGTGCCATTTTGGCATGATCTGTACTGTGAAATGATGAAATGACCAGAAATAACAATTAGCATTTGCTGTGTGCTCTGGGCATCCCCATTAAACCACTCTGGTGTAGAAAATGCTGTTCCCAGGAAGACACCATTAAGGAAGCTTCAGTGGCATCCATGAACTGTCCTCACACTCTTCCCCTGCTCCAGGGTATATCCCTTCCACAGGGTGCAGTGGGGGCTTTTAAAACTATTTTTAAAAAATGATTAAGTTGTACTCAGATGTAAGTTGATTTTTTCTGTAAGATTTTAATCTATACTTTTTAAATTTTATAATCCAAGTGTAAAAATACATATTGTCTCAGTAATAGTAGGAGCTTGAGGAAATGAACTACCCCATGAAACATTGTACAGTCTTTTTTCAGTGAAGCATTTTGCTTAAAAAGAAAATCCATTTCCAAGCTTTTTATGTGCTGATCTACTTGTGATATTGGATTGTTGCACTGATGTACATTGATTACTATTCCAGAGTGCATGAACACCAGAACTGCGTCAATACACTCAACTGAGAAGCTGTATCTTACCAGTGTTAACAACTGTATGTTGACATAAATAGTACAAGGGAATTAATAATAATTATGAATGTGTTGCCAGAGGACAGTCATTGTCTTTACAGTAGAACTTACAAAAACCATAAAGAAACAATTCACTTCCCAAACTGCTTAAAGGCTGCTGTTTTGGCTTGTACTGTTTATAAAATCATCACTTCTTTATTCTCTCCAGCAAAAGCATCCCAAGATGGAGAATTTGAGAGCAGCAGTGAGGTTGTTCAGTACCTGCAGCAGGAACTCTATTTCCAAACTAGCCTTAAGATATGTGTTTGAACAGGAAGGAAATGTGTCTTGATGCTCAGAGGTGTTTCTGCCTGCTCTTGCCAGGCAGGTAGTGCGGAAGAGTGTTTCCAGATGCTCTGCTGGTTGGCACATCTGTCATTTGCTCAGTGCTCCCCACAATGCCTGAACACAATTTGATTCAGTAGATTGCTATGAAAAATCATCAGATCACATATAAAAACCTTAAAATTTGATGATAGTTTCAAACTATAACTAGAGTGTGAACAAAAAACAGGTTTATTTTTGATGGGTCCCACAGTGATCAGTTCTCACCCTCTTCCAGTTAGCAATGGGGAAATTACAGAAACCGGTTATTGAAGATCTGCAGCCAACACCACCATGATGTGAGTGACACAGCAGCAGTACACAGAGCTCCTTAGCCCATTGCTTGCTACATGCAGTGAATATATAAAATATCATGACCAGGTTTGGAATAAATGAATTAGAAACAAAAACATAGTTCAAGGAGATATTTGTGCTAGGAAGCACGTGGAGGTATCTGAACACAGTTTCAGTGCTGGCTGATATGCCTAAGGCAAACCTAGTGTGTATAAATGGGAATATCAAGTAGGAGTAGAAAGATTGTATTACCTCTCCTTTTGGCAGTCGTGCAACTGCTACTAGAATACTGTGTCCTTGGTACAGGGACAAGATTACAAGATGATCCCCTCTGGCATTATTCTAATATATGAATTTATAATCTATGAATTGGAAGACCAGCCACAAATCAGCAGTCTGAGAAGCCTGCATCTGAAAACAAATGGTACGATTCCTGTCTAACTCTCTTCATTTTAAGTGTCCCAGTAATACTAACTCCATCCATCGATGAAGCAAAACATTTTCTGAAATTCAACTGTATCTGCAGGCCAAATACTTCTCTCATCATACTATCTAGCAGGCTACAAAATACTTCTGTTTTGTTACCTGAATTGAGTAATTTCCTTCAATTTATAGCATTTTATATGTGCATAAACAGGAAGGAACACTGTTACATAAATTGTTTCTTCTCTTTACAATTTAATTAACAATGGCTATTTCTAACTTACATCAGCAACTGCCTGGAACTAACTTGAATAAATGTATCTAATAAGTGCTACCAACATAACTGGCTCTGACATGAACTTTATAATAATATAGATCCATTGACTTTCATGGGATTTCTCATTATTTACACCATTGCAAATGAGGTTTGAGCATCATTGGTATTAAAAAAAATCCAGTAGGACAGATGCAATGTATTAAGTGCTTTTTACATGTAGACCCTTCAACATGATGCCACTGAATCACCTGTGTGTGAAAGCATTTGTCAGTGACTGGAAGTGCTGCACATTCCAGTTGGGAGGTTGTTGCCATAGGTGCTTGTTTGTTTCCCTTACTGGAAGTTTTTCTTGCTAATTATTTTCTCCAGTTTAAATATCACCAAATAACATCCAAGCTCAGGTTTCAAGAGGTGGACCATGACTTTGTTTTTTATTTTTAAACTCAAGCCATTGGGAAGAGGTGGGATAGGAATAATCAGAAGTACCCTTAGACCAGACGAACTGAGGGAATGGAGATTTTTAAAGCTGCAGTCTTGACAGAGCTGGTGTCAGTTGCAAGTTTATCTCCCAACACCAACCATCCCTAGCCAAACCCAGTTTTTTGGCTCTTCTTTCCCAAGACTATGTTGCAATAATCACTTCAAGCACAAACAGCTCTGCACAGAACTGCTCTGACTCCTGCTTCTGTTCAAGTGTGCCCCTTGCTGTCTCAAAGAATGAGGAAAATCCACAGGATCCCACTGTCCCAACTAAAATAGTGATCTCTTCAAAAACTCCCAAATTCCCATGGGAGGAGACCTTCTAAAGCCTAATGAGATAATTATTATGATTATAAACGCAAACACTCGTGAGAAGAACACAGCAAGATTTTTGACCCTTTAAAGAAACATAAAAGTATTTGTAGCACAAATATAAAACCTGAAGCTTATATCATATACTGCACCAATAATGTAATATTTTTTCTTTATTACAAAAAATGGCCCTAACTTATACAGATACCTCGGTCTTCCTAAGCATCTGAAAAAGGCAACTAGAAAAATCAGGTCTAATTCAACTCAGGTTTCAAACAACAATCAGTGTAGGCAAACTAGACACTCAAACACCAGTTATTTTCTCTCAAACTGAATTAATTGTTTTGGCAAGCCACATCAAAACAATATACCACAAAAGACCACTACAACAAAACACACACTCCAGTAATAGATGCAAAGAAAATAAATTTAATGTGTATTGATAGAAAATGCTATAGTGGAAAAGATATTCTGACTAAAGTTAGCAGAATATGAAAATAAACGAAAATGAACATGAAAAAACCTAGATAAGTCTGCTCATCTTTGATTCTCTCTTCTGAGGAAGCACAGTCATGTCCCTGTGGGAAGTAATATGATCCAAGGATATGAACATAACTTTTCTTATATCTGTAAACAAGTTAACAACAGGAATGAAATAGAACAGATGTCATTTCAGTTTAATTTTCAGCTGTTTTGTTTTGATGCTTGTAGAGGATAATAAATTCATCAGGCTTTATAAAGGGGATTGAAAATTAAGCTTGCTTTCTTATGGAGATTTGGAAACTTTAAACCTGACCTTCTCATACAGTATTTATAATCCTGGTGGTCCTGAGATGATCTTGCTGATGCCCAGAGGAAAGGCTAGTTTAAAATAGCAGTGTCACCATGTTGTTCTAAAGCTTAAAATGATATAGTGTGGCATGTAAGTTTGTATAAGCAGAATGGAAAATAAAATTGAATAAAGTACCTCATAAGTGACAGATTGCTACAAAAAATTTTTCAAGTTTGGAAGGGCAGACTTCTTTACTGTAGCTAAATAAACAACTCACACTTAAATCCTCTCCTGTGTTGCACAGCAAATTAAATCTACTTGTGTTTTTGCAGGGAATCTTGCAAAAAATGACTCCGAAACCTGTATGAATGTACATGCAAATAGGATTATCAACCTTCCCAAACATCTGAGGACTCAAAAACAACAATCCTGCAGTCACTGCACACTCATGACTTCAAGGTCATCAATCTCTTCACTGAAGTTCATCAAGCACTAAATCATTAGGAGATTAAAGTCTTTCCATGCTACTTTATCCTGTAGGGAAAAATTACACTAAATATCACAGTTAAATCTCATTGAAAGGAAAGCAACACATGACACACACAGAGAAAAACAGTAGCCAACAAGCCCCTGAAACTCCACATAATCATCACATAAAACTGCCCTAATTTAATCCCCGTTGCAAACAGTTCCAGTAGCCCATGATCAATAGGGGCAGTCACAACAACGTGTGGTTGCTTACCCTGCCCTGTCAGCAGCAACAGAGGAACAAAGGAAACCTCCCCATCTCGCACCTAAACCACCCAGAGAAACTACTCGGCTGGCATTTCTGCCACGCTTGGGTTTTATTATTCAATCGCTTGCCCACAGTATTGTCCTTTGCACTCCTCAAACTACTGTTACTAAAATATATGACATTTACATTGCATTCATTAAAACACTAACACAAGGAAATAAGGAAACCTACCACAATGTGCAACAGTTACTTGTATGGAAGCATAGGGCACCATCCCTTCACCCTTGCCTGAATTGTTCCCTAATATTGCAATGCTTTCCAAAACCTAAAATGTTGCCAGACTTTTCTTACTGGTAAGACCTTCACAAACTTATTTGTTAACATCCACTACATTGAGAAAATAAGCCACTCAACACCCCTGGTTTATGACCTAGTTAAATCTCTCAGTGCAAGTAGCTGTGAACTACTCAGCCACAAAAGACCCTAACAACCAGTTTTTCTGGTACCCTTTTCTATCTCCTCAGCTTTTCTTCACTATTAACATCAACTTTAAATTTTGTCCATGTGCCTCAAGATCAGATGATCTTTGAAACTAAAGCAATTCTTAACTTGAAAGCATAGACTTGGTAGAAGACATAATTTAGAAAGTGACTGCATATTTAGTGCAGAACAAAAACTTTTATATGAAGTTTATGAAACCTAGTAACAGCTCTTCGTAATGCAATCACATTCTAACTATTTGGTGTTTCTTCTTACATGTCAGCTCTTAAGGGAATGTAGATAACATCAGGCAGATTGTTTCAAGGCTTCCAGGGAGCAGAATTGTCACTGACATATCTCGCATTGTCATGGGCGCACCAGCACAGCAGTGCCAAATGACAACTTGAAAAAATTCTTAAAACCTGCCTTGGCCTAGTCCCTGCTGCTGAATCACTGTCACTGGTGTTGATGTGAAGAAAGACATGCATTGGTGTTGCAGCTGGTTTACGCCTCTATTCAGTAACCATGATGTGACCTGCAGCAGGTAGTCGTGATTCTCACAGGGCCTCTACACACCTGTGAGAAATAGTTTTCCTATCTTTCACATTAGACTTTTGGAAAATCTTTCCTTCCCTTTGATTTTTTTACCAAATGGTTTATGAGGCATTTTCAGTACAAAGGTTTTTGTACTGTGTACCTTACGTAGTCCCACTTTAAGGAAGCAGCTAGAACTGCATGACAACCAGCTGGCCTCAGTCAACTGAGAACTCACTGAGTGTGACTTTTTAGGAACAGCTCTAGTCCAAGCCTCTGGAAGCACACCACCTTGGCCCCTTGGCCCTTGTGACAGGTGACTGTTCGATCATACTCCAAAACTGATCTGAGAAATTAGCTAATTAAAACCCTGGTAGCTAATACCAGCCATGAGTTCTGGCTTTGAAGGTAGACACAAAACAACATATGAAGTCATGTGAGAAACGTACATCTGGAATGAGAGCTACCAATGAAAAAGTCACAATTTGAAATCATGTTTTTAACAAAGCTGTCTTCCTAAGTGTGTCAGGTATCCAAATTGCTTCATCTTATATTCTGACAGCATGCTAAGCGGCCAAGTAAAAAGTGAACCCCCAACTTTATGTCCAATATTCTCTTAGTTAAAAGCTTAAAACAAATATATAAAACCTGTTTCTTAAAGAAACATCAAAATGAAATATTTGCCATTGAAATATTTGGCTTTACCCTTTCCTAAAAATACACCAGAGATTAAAAGTATTACATGGTATAATGTGACAGCTCCATGCCCCAGGAGACCACAATAAGAAGGGAATATTACCCTCTAATGTTCTTCTCCTGAATGTCTTTGCTTGCTGAAAGAGCAGTTTTGAGGAAAAATGTTCTTGACGTTCTCCATTAATAATCTGAACTTAAACCTACTCAGTTCTTTAACAGCCTGCTCTTATTAGTTTATTTAGAAATACCTTTTCTACTTCTTTATATGGATTTGTGTGCCTGTATATCTGGTATTTAAATGAAAGCAGCCTGTGAAAAGTTTTGTACAGCATCATCCACAAGAACATACAGAGATCTTTTACCCTTTCTGAAGCATCCTCTTTCACACAGAATGCTACAAGTATACAGGTGAAATGAAATCAATTACTTCTGGTGAACTAGTATTTAATATTTAAATTATGTCGCGTTTCAGTGTCACTGAATGGTGTGTACCTAATTATTTTGAACTCAGACTGTGGATAATCTAAGTACTGATCAACAAATTAAGTCACCAATTCATGTAAAATTAAATTCTGAACACTCAGGAAAATTACAGAGGCTGGGGTTTTAATGTAGAATTTTCTTTTCACGTAGTTTAAAGCATCCCTTGTGCCTGTGATGGACTTCCTAATGGCATTCATCTGCTTGCCTTTCTTTCTAGTATTCCAAAAAATAGAATTTCATTTCCTCTGCAGCAACCTATTTCACAGATTATTCTCATGAAACCAACACACCAAAATGTTTGAGACACATTTAACGAAATTATTTCTTTTCATGAAAACATTAGGGAATTACTATTTTGAGAAAACTCTACAAACTCAAATCTGGCCCTGAATTTAAATTCCTATACAGAGAGGAGGGCAGCCCCACCTTTTTTGAAAGGCTAGCTCAAAGAGAATCCTGCTGGGATGAAGAGTTACTGTAGCTGAGATATTACTTCAGAAGACCTGAAAATCCATTTTTCAGATATTCATTTTCAAGCTTTCTCTACTTCCATTTCACTGAGGACTAAAACAAGCTGTTCAACATCATTTCCATCAATGTTTCAGAAAATGGAGTGGACAAGAGATCAGAAAATAATGTTGTCAATCACCGTACTCTAACAACAACAAAAAAATTCTGGTGCAATTTTTTCTGACATTTTTCTGAAGTCTAATAAATCAGTCATTCAGTGTTTCTTGTTTAAGAAATTGCTTCTAATACATAAGTGCTATGGCACTGAAAGTTTTTCTTGGTTTCCAGGAGCAACCTGAAGCAGTAAGGTTCTGGTCCAAACACTGAAGTTTTTCGTGGCACTATACAGCATTAATGAAGTTCCCCTCAAACTGATTACACCTGTAAGGTAATGACCTGCTATTATCACACTGAGAGAACTCATCGGTACTGTTCACATCCTTAAATATGTGCATATCTTTACTAAACCTTAGCAGAGTTCTAACAGAGGCAAAAATCATACACCATTATCGACTTGTACGATTTGCTTTGAAAGTATGGAATATTAAATTATTAAAATGGCACAAATTTTAACAGATGCTCAAAATTTCCAAATGCACAAAACACCCACTGAAGTATTAAGTGAGGAGTGGATTTTTTAAAGTTACATCATATTTGCCACTCAAAAGTAAATCATGACTCATATTTTCTTTTTCAAATGTTTTGTAGTCGGCCCTGAACTCTGATTCTGAAGACATCTCCATCAAGCAGCGTATCAGTAATCCTATTATAGTCTCACACACGGTGTATGTGCGAGTGAATCGGGGAACACTCATCTGAAAAGAGCCCAGAGCTTTTCTAGATCCACCTGCCTTCCATCCATCCCAGTCTCATCAGGATGCAGAAAGATGATCTAGATGTGCCTGGCAGCACATTAAACCATCCAAGCCATCAGCCTGTTGCTAACACACTAACCATTCTGGCATGCTCACACACACACACTCCTGTATCCTTCAGAGGGCATTATGAGGCTGTACCTGGGGGCCACGCTTGCAAAGTAGCTCTCTGGATGGACAGCAACTCTGTCTTAAAGGCAGCTTCAGGGCATCTCTTAAAACTGAATCTAGAAAGAACCAATATGACTCCTTGCAGGAGTAACAGTAACCCCATGAGAATGCACTGTTTGACAGGGGCCTTTATGAAATGCTCCTCCTCAGCTAAAACTTTGAAATTCTGTTTTCTCACCAACGCAATTCTGAGACCAGAGTTTGAATTCCTAGTAACACAATACTGGGGGAGGCAAGGGGGAAATAAATATGGAAAAATAGCTATGGTCCTGATAATACATATTCATTAGCTACCTTTTGCAGCAAAACTTCTCCCCAAGGTGACTCAAGATCTTGGGAGTTTAATGTTCCAAGTGAAAATACTTCCTCCACCTTCTAAATATTTAACCTGCATGACAACATTTATTTACATAATATACTTAATTAGAGAAATGTCCTTGGATTTATTATGTCAGATTCAAGGATGTCTGTAGTTTTTCAGTAGCTATCATGCATTTTAAAGCAGAATAAATTTCATGGTACATACCAACTGAGCTGGACTAAACTGACTACTTTTTAATGTGCTCACATAGTTTAAAGGGACGACAGACAGATTATTAGCTGTATTTGTCTAATACGTTCATAACTAATGTTGGGAAACAGTTCTTTAGAAGTTATTACCATTACTGATGCTCCATCCCTAGAGATGTTCAAGGCCAGGTGGGAACTTTTAAACAACCTGGTCTAGTGGAGGATGTCCCAGCCCATAGCAGGGGGATTGGAACTGGATGATTTTTAAGGTCCCTTCCCACCCATTCTATTATTCTATCTGAAATGACCTCTGTATCTAATTTGTTTTATGTTATGCAAATACATTGTTTTGAGAATCATTACCATCTGTTCAACTCAAAAATACCTATAAACAAAGCCATGCAAGATGTTTCCTGTTTTCATGCAACTCTAAATCCTTATTTTTACATAACTTGGGTTTTCTCTCCTATTTTACTCACGCTCAATTTTAAAATACTTTTTTTATTATAAACTTCCAGGCTCTTTGCAGGGAGCAGTCTGCCCATCCACAACAGACCCTGCAGTAAAACTTTGGCAGACTCCTGAGGTTTATCACAGCTGGCCTTCAGGCCGACTCATGGTGCTTTTACCTGAGGGAGCAGCACGCCCGGAGACACCCACCCACCCCGTCAGAGGCAGAGGAACATCCCCGCAAGCACGGACCGCGCCCCGAGCCGCGGTGTTTGGCTTCCCAGGGCAGCCCAGCGCTAGGAAGCGCCCGGAGCGCGGCTCCTCCCCGGGCAGGCGGACCCGGGCCCCCGCCCGCCGGCACCTCGGGATCCAGTGTCGCTTATCGTGAAGGGTCAGCTATTTGTATTTATAGCTCAGGGCTTGTTTCTTTCCGAGTGGCATTTGCAGGCGCAGCCGGGGTGGGTCGGGGGGGTGTGTGTGGGGCACACAGCTGCCCGCCCGGGCACGTTCGCGTCCCGCTGCTGGCTGCGGGAGAGGGACGGGGAGTGGGAATAGGGAGCGGGAGGGAGAAGAGCAGCAGGAGCGGGAAGCGGCAGCTAGAGGGAAAGAGCGCTGGAGGGAGGAAAGGCGGAGCAGCGAGGGACAGGGGTGCCCCGCCCGGGGAGGAGGTCGCCGGGCCGAGGGGAGCTGGGGGAAAGCGGGAGCCGAAGGGAACGCAGGGTGGGGAAGCGCCGAGGGAGTGGCTGATAGAGCCGGCCCGGCACCCACCTGGCACCGGCACACAATGTCCGACTCGGTGGCCAGCAGGTCGACCACCTTGCCCTTGCCTTCGTCTCCCCACTGCGCCCCCAGCACCACCGTCACTTTGT